>JBBPBS010000141.1:228621-271962 GCA_037974835.1 Cicer judaicum
TGTAGTTCGATGAACAATTAGGTCATTTTCGTCCTCCCTAGGATAATTCTTGTCCAATTAGGGTTTCTAACCAATCTTGTTCATCCAGTTGGTGTTTTTGTGTCATTGGATGAGCAATTAGGTCATTTTCGTCCTCCCTAGGCTAATTCTTGTCCAATTAGCGTTTTTAACCAATCTTGTGCATCCAATAGGTGTTTTGTGTCATTGGATGAACATTTAGGTCATTTTCGTCCTCCCTAGGCTAATTCTTATCCAATTAGGGTTTTTAACCAATCTTGTGCATCCAATAGGTGCTTTGTGTCATTGGATGAATATTTAGGTCATTTTCGTCCTCCTTACACTTAATCTTGTCCAATTAGTGTTTTTGACCAATCTTGTGCATCCAATAGGTGTTTTGTATCATTGGATGAACATTTAGGTCATTTTCGTCCTCCCTACACTTTATCTTATCCAATTAGGGTTTCTAACCAATCTTGTGCATCCAATTGGTGTTTTTGTGTCATTGGATGAACATTTAGGTCATTTTCGTCCTCCCTACACTTAATCTTGTCCAATTTGGGTTTTTAACCAATCTTGTGAATCCAATAGGTGTTTTGTGTCATTGGAAGATCATTTAGGTCATTTTCGTCCTCCCGACACTTTATCTTGTCAAATTACGGTTTCTAACCAATCTTGTGCATCCAATTGGTGTTTTTGTGTAATTGGATGGACAATTAGGTCATTTTCGTCCTCCCCAGGATAATTCTAGTCCAATTAGGGTTTTTAATCAATCTTGTGCATCCAATAGGTGTTTTGTATCATTGGACGAATATTTACGTCATTTTCGTCCTCCCTACACTTAATCTTGTCCAATTAGGGTTTTTAACCAATCTTGTGCATCCAATAGGTGTTGTGTCATTGGATGAACATTTAGGTCATTTTCGTCCTCCCTACATTTTATCTTATCCAATTAGGGTTTCAAACCAATCTTGTGCATCCAATTGGTGTTTTTGTGTAGTTCGATGAACAATTAGGTCATTTTCGTCCTCCCTAGGATAATTCTTGTCCAATTAGGGTTTCTAACCAATCTTGTTCATCTAGTTGGTGTTTTTGTGTCATTGGATGAGCAATTAGGTCATTTTCGTCCTCCCTAGGCTAATTCTTGTCCAATTAGCGTTTTTAACCAATCTTGTGCATCCAATAGGTGTTTTGTGTCATTGGATGAACATTTAGGTCATTTTCGTCCTCCCTAGGCTAATTCTTATCCAATTAGGGTTTTTAACCAATCTTGTGCATCCAATAGGTGCTTTGTGTCATTGGATGAATATGTAGGTCATTTTCGTGCTCCTTACACTTAATCTTGTCCAATTAGAGTTTTTGACCAATCTTGTGCATCCAATAGGTGTTTTGTGTCATTGGATGAACATTTAGGTCATTTTCGTCCTCCCTACACTTTATCTTATCCAATTAGGGTTTCTAACCAATCTTGTGCATCCAATTGGTGTTTTTGTGTCATTGGATGAACATTTAGGTCATTTTCGTCCTCCCTACACTTAATCTTGTCCAATTTGGGTTTTTAACCAATCTTGTGCATCCAATAGGTGTTTTGGGTCATTGGATGAACATTTAGGTCATTTTCGTCCTCCCAACACTTAATCTTGTCCAATTAGGGTTTCTAACCAATCTTGTGCATCCAGTTGGGGTTTTTGTGTCATTGGATGAACAATTAGGTCATTTTCGTCCTCCCTAGGATAATTCTTGTCCAATTAGGGTTTTTAGCCAATCTTGTGCATCCAATAGGTGTTTTGTGTAATTGGATGAACATTTAGGTCATTTTCGTCCTCCCTACACTTAATCTTGTCCAATTAGCGTTTTTAACCAATCTTGTGCATCCAATAGGTGTTTTGTGCCATTGGATGAATATTTATGTCATTTTCGTCCTCCCTACACTTAATCTTGTCCAACTAGGGTTTTTAACCAATCTTGAGCATCCAATAGGTGTTTTTGTGTCATTGGATGAACATTTAGGTCATTTTTATCCTCCCTAGGCTTATGCTTGTCCAATTAGGGTTTCTAACCAATCTTGTGCAGCCAATAGTTATGTTTGTGTCGTTGGATGAACGTTTAGGTCATTTTTGTCCTCCCTAAACTTAACCTTGTCCAATTAGGGTTTCTAACCAATCTTGTGCATCCAATAGGTGTGTTTGTGTCATTGGATGAACAATTAAGTCATTTTCGTCCTCCCTAGGCTAATTCTTGTCCAATTAGCGTTTTTAACCAATCTTGTGCATCCAATAGGTGTTTTGTGTCATTGGATGAACATTTAGGTCATTTTCGTCCTCCCTAGGCTAATTCTTATCCAATTAGGGTTTTTAACCAATCTTGTGCATCCAATAGGTGCTTTGTGTCATTGGATGAATATTTAGGTCATTTTCGTCCTCCTTACACTTAATCTTGTCCAGTTAGGGTTTTTGACCAATCTTGTGCATCCAATAGGTGTTTTGTGTCATTGGATGAACATTTAGGTCATTTTCGTCCTCCCTACACTTTATCTTATCCAATTAGGGTTTCTAACCAATCTTGTGCATCCAATTGGTGTTTTTGTGTCATTGGATGAACATTTAGGTCATTTTCGTCCTCCCTACACTTAATCTTGTCCAATTTGGGTTTTTAACCAATCTTGTGCATCCAATAGGTGTTTTGGGTCATTGGATGAACATTTAGGTCATTTTCGTCCTCCATACATTTGATCTTGTCCAATTAGGGTTTCTAACCAATCTTGTGCATCCAGTTGGTGTTTTTGTGTCATTGGATGAACAATTAGGTCATTTTCGTCCTCCCTAGGATAATTCTTGTCCAATTAGGGTTTTTAACCAATCTTGTGCATCCAATAGGTGTTTTGTGTCATTGGATGAACATTTAGGTCATTTTCGTCATCCCTACACTTAATCTTGTCTAATTAGGGTTTTTAACCAATCTTGTGTATCCAATTGGTGTTTTTGTGTAATTGGATGAACAATTAGATCATTTTCGTCCTCCCTAGGATAATTCTTGTCCAATTAGGGTTTTTAACCAATCTTGTGCATCCAATAGGTGTTTTGTGTCATTGGATGAACATTTAGGTCATTTTCGTCCTCCCTACACTTAATCTTGTTCAATTAGGGTTTCTAACCAATCTTGTGCATCCAATAGGTGTTTTGTGTCATTGGATGAACAATTAGGTCATTTTCGTCCTCCCTAGGCTAATTCTTATCCAATTAGGGTTTTTAACCAATCTTGTGCATCCAATAGTTGTGTTTGTGTCGTTGGATGAACATTTAGGTCATTTCCGTCCTCCCAACACTTAATCTTGTCCAATTAGGTTTTTTAACCAATCTTGTGCATCCAATAGGTGTTTTGTGTCATTGGATGAATATTTAGGTCATTTTCGTCCTCCCTACACTTAATCTTGTCCGATTAGGTTTTTTAACCAATCTTGTGCATCCAATAGGTGTTTTGTGTCATTGGATGAATATTTAGGTCATTTTCGTCCTCCCTACACTTAATCTTGTCTAATTAGGGTTTTTAACCAATCTTGTGCATCCAATAAGTGTTTTGTGTCATTGGATGAACATTTAGGTCATTTTCGTCCTCCCTACACTTTATCTTGTCCAATTAGGGTTTCTAACAATTCTTGTGCATCCAATTGGTGTTTTTGTGTCATTGGATGAACAATTAGGTCATTTTCGTCCTCCCTATTATAATTCTTGTCCAATTAGGGTTTTTAACCAATCTTGTGCATCCAATAGGTGTTTTGTGTCATTGGATGAACATTTAGGTCATTTCCGTCCTCCCAACACTTAATCTTGTCCAATTAGGTTTTTTAACCAATCTTGTGCATCCAATAGGTGTTTTGTGTCATTGGATGAATATTTAGGTCATTTTCGTCCTCCCTACACTTAATCTTGTCTAATTAGGGTTTTTAACCAATCTTGTGCATCCAATAAGTGTTTTGTGTCATTGGATGAACATTTAGGTCATTTTCGTCCTCCCTACACTTTATCTTGTCCAATTAGGGTTTCTAACTAATGTTGTGCATCCAATAGGTGTTTTGTATCATTGGACGAATATTTACGTCATTTTCGTCCTCCCTAAACTTAACCTTGTCCAATTAGGGTTTCTAACCAATCTTGTGCATCCAATAGGTGTGTTTGTGTCATTGGATGAACAATTAGGTCATTTTCGTCCTCCCTAGGATAATTCTTGTCCAATTAGGGTTTTTAACCAATCTTGTGCATCCAATAGGTGTTTTGTGTCATTGGATGATCATTTAGGTCATTTTCGTCCTCCCGACACTTTATCTTGTCAAATTACGGTTTCTAACCAATCTTGTGCATCCAATTGGTGTTTTTGTGTAATTGGATGAACAATTAGGTCATTTTCGTCCTCCCTAGGATAATTCTAGTCCAATTAGGGTTTTTAATCAATCTTGTGCATCCAATAGGTGTTTTGTATCATTGGACGAATATTTACGTCATTTTCGTCCTCCCTACACTTACTCTTGTCCAATTAGGGTTTTTAACCAATCTTGTGCATCCAATAGGTGTTGTGTCATTGGATGAACATTTAGGTCATTTTCGTCCTCCCTACATTTTATCTTATCCAATTAGGGTTTCAAACCAATCTTGTGCATCCAATTGGTGTTTTTGTGTAGTTCGATGAACAATTAGGTCATTTTCGTCCTCCCTAGGATAATTCTTGTCCAATTAAGGTTTCTAACCAATCTTGTTCATCCAGTTGGTGTTTTTGTGTCATTGGATGAGCAATTAGGTCATTTTCGTCCTCCCTAGGCTAATTCTTGTCCAATTAGCGTTTTTAACCAATCTTGTGCATCCAATAGGTGTTTTGTGTCATTGGATGAACATTTAGGTCATTTTCGTCCTCCCTAGGCTAATTCTTATCCAATTAGGGTTTTTAACCAATCTTGTGCATCCAATAGGTGCTTTGTGTCATTGGATGAATATTTAGGTCATTTTCGTCCTCCTTACACTTAATCTTGTCCAATTAGGGTTTTTAACCAATCTTGTGCATCCAATAGGTATTTTGGGTCATTGGATGAACATTTAGGTCATTTTCGTCCTCCCTACATTTGATCTTGTCCAATTAGGGTTTCTAACCAATCTTGTTCATCCAGTTGGTGTTTTTGTGTCATTGGATGAGCAATTAGGTCATTTTCGTCCTCCCTAGGCTAATTCTTTTCCAATTAGCGTTTTTAACCAATCTTGTGCATCCAATAGGTGTTTTGTGTCATTGGATGAACATTTAGGTCATTTTCGTCCTCCCTAGGCTAATTCTTATCCAATTAGGGTTTTTAACCAATCTTGTTCATCCAATAGGTGCTTTGTGTCGTTGGATGAATATTTAGGTCATTTTTGTCCTCCTTACACTTAATCTTGTCGAATTAGGGTTTTTGACCAATCTTGTGCATCCAATAGGTGTTTTGTGTCATTGGATGAACATTTAGGTCATTTTCGTCCTCCCTACACTTTATCTTATCCAATTAGGGTTTCTAACCAATCTTGTGCATCCAATTGGTGTTTTTGTGTCATTGGATGAACATTTAGGTCATTTTCGTCCTCCCTACACTTAATCTTGTCCAATTTGGGTTTTTAACCAATCTTGTGTATCCAATAGGTGTTTTGGGTCATTGGATGAACATTTAGGTCATTTTCGTCCTCCCTACATTTTATCTTGTCCAATTAGGGTTTCTAACCAATCTTGTGCATCCAGTTGGTGTTTTTGTGTCATTGGATGAACAATTAGGTCATTTTCGTCCTCCCTAGGATAATTCTTGTCCAATTAGGGTTTTTAACCAATCTTGTGCATCCAATAGGTGTTTTGTGTCATTGGATGAATATTTAGGTCGTTTTCGTCGTCCCTACACTTAATCTTGTCCAATTAGGATTTTTAACCAATCTTGTGCATCCAATAGGTGTTTTTGTGTCATTGGATGAATATTTAGGTCATTTTCGTCCTCCCTACACTTAATCTTGTCCAATTAGGGTTTTTAACCAATCTTGTGCATCCAATAGGTGTT
This sequence comes from Cicer judaicum, assembly GCA_037974835.1. Taxonomy (NCBI): domain Eukaryota; kingdom Viridiplantae; phylum Streptophyta; class Magnoliopsida; order Fabales; family Fabaceae; genus Cicer; species Cicer judaicum. The sequence goes on from JBBPBS010000141.1 coordinate 234,677, forward strand.
TTGTGTCATTGGATGAACAATTAGGTCATTTTCGTCCTCCCTAGGCTAATCCTTATCCAATTAGGGTTTTTAACCAATCTTGCGCATCGAATAGGTGTTTTGTGTCATTGGATGAACATTTAGGTCAGTTTCGTCCTCCCTACACTAATTCTTGTCCAATTAGGATTGTTAAACAATCTTGTGCATCCAATAGGTGTTTTGTGTCATTGGATGAATATTTAGGTCATTTTCGTCCTCCCTACACTTAATCTTGTCCAATTAGGGTTTTTAACCAATCTTGTGCATCCAATAGGTGTTTTGTGTCATTGGATGAACAATTAGGTCATTTTCGTCCTCCCTAGGCTAATTCTTGTGCAATTAGGGTTTTTAACCAATCTTGTGCATCCAATAGGTGTTTTGTGTCATCGGATGAACATTTAAGTCATTTTCGTCCTCCCTAGGCTAATTCATATCCAATTAGGGTTTTTAACCAATCTTGTGCATCCAATAGTTGTGTTTGTGTCGTTGGATGAACATTTAGGTCATTTCCGTCCTCCCAACACTTAATCTTGTCCAATTAGGTTTTTTAACCAATCTTGTGCATCCAATAGGTGTTTTGTGTCATTGGATGAATATTTAGGTCATTTTCGTCCTCCCTACACTTAATCTTGTCCAATTAGGGTTTTTAACCAATCTTGAGCATCCAATAGGTGGTTTTGTGTCATTGGATGAACATTTAGGTCATTTTTATCCTCCCTAGGCTTATGCTTGTCCAATTAGGGTTTCTAACCAATCTTGTGCAGCCAATAGTTATGTTTGTGTCGTTGGATGAACGTTTAGGTCATTTTTGTCCTCCCTAAACTTAACCTTGTCCAATTAGGGTTTCTAACCAATCTTGTGCATCCAATAGGTGTGTTTGTGTCATTGGATGAACAATTAGGTCATTTTCGTCCTCCCTAGGCTAATTCTTGTCCAATTAGGGTTTTTAACCAATCTTGTGCATCCAATAGGTGTTTTGTGTCATTGGAAGATCATTTAGGTAATTTTCATACTCCCGACACTTTATCTTGTCAAATTACGGTTTCTAACCAATCTTGTACATCCAATTGGTGTTTTTGTGTAATTGGATGAACAATTAGGTCATTTTCGTCCTCCCTACACTTAATCTGGTCCAATTAGGGTTTTTGACTAATCTTGTGCATCCAATAGGTGTTTTGTGTCATTGGATGAACATTTAGGTCATTTTCGTCCTCCCTACACTTTATCTTATCCAATTAGGGTTTCTAACCAATCTGGTGCATCCAATTGGTGTTTTTGTGTCATTGGATGAACATTTAGGTCATTTTCGTCCTCCCTACACTTAATCTTGTCCAATTTGGGTTTTTAACCAATCTTGTGCATCCAATAGGTGTTTTGGGTCATTGGATGAACATTTAGGTCATTTTCGTCCTCCCTAGGCTAATTCTTATCCAATTAGGGTTTTTAACCAATCTTGTGCATCCAATAGGTGCTTTGTGTCATTGGATGAATATTTAGGTCATTTTCGTCCTCCTTACACTTAATCTTGTCCAATTAGGGTTTTTGACCAATCTTGTGCATCCAATAGGTGTTTTGTGTCATTGGATGAACATTTAGGTCATTTTCGTCCTCCCTACATTTGATCTTGTCCAATTAGGGTTTCTAACCAATCTTGTTCATCCAGTTGGTGTTTTTGTGTCATTGGATGAGCAATTAGGTCATTTTCGTCCTCCCTAGGCTAATTCTTGTCCAATTAGCGTTTTTAACCAATCTTGTGCATCCAATAGGTGTTTTGTGTCATTGGATGAACATTTAGGTCATTTTCGTCCTCCCTAGGCTAATTCTTATCCAATTAGGGTTTTTAACCAATCTTGTGCATCCAATAGGTGTTTTGTGTCATTGGATGAACATTTAGGTCATTTTCATGCTCCCTACACTTAATCTTGTCCAATTAGGCTTTCTAACCAATCTTGTGCATCCAATAGGTGTTTTGTGTCATTGGATGAACATTTAGGTCATTTTCGTTCTCCCTACACTTAATCTTGTCCAATTAGGGTTTTTAACTAATCTTGTGCATCCAATGGGTGTTTTTGTGTCATTGGATGAACAATTAGGTCATTTTCTTCCTCCCTAGGCTAATTCTTGTTCAATTAGGGTTTTTAACAAATCTTGTGCATCCAATAGGTGTTTTGTGTCATTGGAGGAACATTTAGGTCATTTTCGTCCTCCCTAGGCTAATTCTTATCCAATTAGGGTTTTTAACCAATCTTGTGCATCCAATAGGTGTTTTGTGTCATTGGATGAACATTTAGGTCATTTTCGTCCTCCCTAGGCTAATTCTTATCCAATTAGGGTTTTTAACCAATCTTGTGCATCCAATAGTTGTGTTTGTGTCGTTGGATGAACATTTAGGTCATTTCCGTCCTCCCAACACTTAATCTTGTCCAATTAGGTTTTTTAACCAATCTTGTGCATCCAATAGGTGTTTTGTGTCATTGGATGAATATTTAGGTCATTTTCGTCCTCCCTACACTTAATCTTGTCCGATTAGGTTTTTTAACCAATCTTGTGCATCCAATAGGTGTTTTGTGTCATTGGATGAATATTTAGGTCATTTTCGTCCTCCCTACACTTAATCTTGTCTAATTAGGGTTTTTAACCAATCTTGTGCATCCAATAAGTGTTTTGTGTCATTGGATGAACATTTAGGTCATTTTCGTCCTCCCTACACTTAATCTTGTCCAATTAGGGTTTCTAACCAATCTTGTGCATCCAATAGGAGTTTTGTGTCATTGGATTGACGCTTAGGTCTTTTTCGTCCTCCCTAGGCTAATTCTTATCCAATTAGGGTTTTTAACCAATCTTGTGCATCCAATAGTTGTGTTTGTGTCGTTGGATGAACATTTAGGTCATTTCCGTCCTCCCAACACTTAATCTTGTCCGATTAGGTTTTTTAACCAATCTTGTGCATCCAAAAGGTGTTTTGTGTCATTGGATGAATATTTAGGTCATTTTCGTCCTCCCTACACTTAATCTTGTCTAATTAGGGTTTTTAACCAATCTTGTGCATCCAATAAGTGTTTTGTGTCAATGGATGAACATTTAGGTCATTTTCGTCCTCCCTACACTTTATCTTGTCCAATTAGGGTTTCTAACTAATCTTGTGCATCCAATAGGTGTTTTGTATCATTGGACGAATATTTACGTCATTTTCGTTCTCCCTACACTTAATCTTGTCCAATTTGGGTTTTTAACCAATCTTATGCATCCAATAGGTGTTTTGGGTCATTGGATGAACATTTAGGTCATTTTCGTCCTCCCTACACTTTATCTTGTCCAATTAGGGTTTCTAACAATTCTTGTGCATCCAATTGGTGTTTTTGTGTCATTGGATGAACAATTAGATCATTTTCGTCCTCCCTATTATAATTCTTGTCCAATTAGGGTTTTTAACCAATCTTGTGCATCCAATAGGTGTTTTGTGTCATTGGATGAACATTTAGGTCATTTTCGTCCTCCCTACACTTAATCTTGTCCAATTAGGGTTTCTAACCAATCTTGTGCATCCAGTTGGTGTTTTTGTGTCATTGGATGAACAATTAGGTCATTTTCGTCCTCCCTAGGATAATTCTTGTCCAATTAGGGTTTTTAACCAATCTTGTGCATCCAATAGGTGTTTTGTGTCATTGGATGAATATTTAGGTCGTTTTCGTCGTCCCTACACTTAATCTTGTCCAATTAGGATTTTTAACCAATCTTGTGCATCCAATAGGTGTTTTGTGTCATTGGATGAACATTTAGGTCATTTTCGTCCTCCCTACACTTAATCTTGTCCAATTTGGGTTTTTAACCAATCTTGTGCATCCAATAGGTGTTTTGGGTCATTGGATGAACATTTAGGTCATTTTGGTCCTCCCTACATTTGATCTTGTCCAATTAGGGTTTCTAACCAATCTTGTGCATCCAGTTGGTGTTTTTGTGTCATTGGATGAACAATTAGGTCATTTTCGTCCTCCCTAGGATAATTCTTGTCCAATTAGGGTTTTTAACCAATCTTGTGCATCCAATAGGTGTTTTGTGTCATTGGATGAATATTTAGGTCGTTTTCGTCGTCCCTACACTTAATCTTGTCCAATTAGGGTTTTTAACCAATCTTGTGCATCCAATAGGTGCTTTGTGTCATTGGATGAACATTTAGGTCATTTTCGTCCTCCCTACACTTAATCTTGTCCAATTAGGGTTTTTGACCAATCTTGTGCATCCAATAGGTGTTTTGTGTCATTGGATGAACATTTAGGTCATTTTCGTCCTCCCTACACTTTATCTTATCCAATTAGGGTTTCTAACCAATCTTGTGCATCCAATTGGTGTTTTTGTGTCATTGGATGAACATTTAGGTCATTTTCGTCCTCCCTACACTTAATCTTGTCCAATTTGGGTTTTTAACCAATCTTGTGAATCCAATAGGTGTTTTGTGTCATTGGAAGATCATTTAGGTCATTTTCGTCCTCCCGACACTTTATCTTGTCAAATTACGGTTTCTAACAAATCTTGTGCATCCAATTGGTGTTTTTGTGTAATTGGATGAACAATTAGGTCATTTTCGTCCTCCCTAGGATAATTCTAGTCCAATTAGGGTTTTTAATCAATCTTGTGCATCCAATAGGTGTTTTGTATCATTGGACGAATATTTACGTCATTTTCGTCCTCCCTACACTTAATCTTGTCCAATTAGGGTTTTTAACCAATCTTGTGGATCCAATAGGTGTTGTGTCATTGGATGAACATTTAGGTCATTTTCGTCCTCCCTACATTTTATCTTATCCAATTAGGGTTTCAAACCAATCTTGTGCATCCAATTGGTGTTTTTGTGTAGTTCGATGAACAATTAGGTCATTTTCGTCCTCCCTAGGATAATTCTTGTCCAATTAGGGTTTCTAACCAATCTTGTTCATCCAGTTGGTGTTTTTGTGTCATTGGATGAGCAATTAGGTCATTTTCGTCCTCCCTAGGCTAATTCTTGTCCAATTAGCGTTTTTAACCAATCTTGTGCATCCAATAGGTGTTTTGTGTCATTGGATGAACATTTAGGTCATTTTCGTCCTCCCTAGGCTAATTCTTATCCAATTAGGGTTTTTAACCAATCTTGTGCATCCAATAGGTGCTTTGTGTCATTGGATGAATATTTAGGTCATTTTCGTCCTCCTTACACTTAATCTTGTCCAATTAGTGTTTTTGACCAATCTTGTGCATCCAATAGGTGTTTTGTATCATTGGATGAACATTTAGGTCATTTTCGTCCTCCCTACACTTTATCTTATCCAATTAGGGTTTCTAACCAATCTTGTGCATCCAATTGGTGTTTTTGTGTCATTGGATGAACATTTAGGTCATTTTCGTCCTCCCTACACTTAATCTTGTCCAATTTGGGTTTTTAACCAATCTTGTGCATCCAATAGGTGTTTTGGGTCATTGGATGAACATTTAGGTCATTTTCGTCCTCCCTACATTTGATCTTGTCCAATTAGGGTTTCTAACCAATCTTGTGCATCCAGTTGGTGTTTTTGTGTCATTGGATGAACAATTAGGTCATTTTCGTCCTCCCTAGGCTAATTCTTGTCCAATTAGGGTTTTTAACCAATCTTGTGCATCCAATAGGTGTTTTGTGTCATTGGATGAACATTTTAGGTCATTTTCGTCCTCCCTAGGCTAATTCTTGTCCAATTAGGGTTTCTAACGAATTTTGTGCATCCAATAGGTGTTTTTGTATCATTGGATGAATAATTAGGTCATTTTCGTCCTCCCTAGGCTAATTCTTGTCCAAATAGGGTTTTTAACCAATCTTGTAAATCCAATAGATGTTTTGTGTCAATGGATGAAAATTTAGGTCATTTTCGTTCTCCCTAGGCTTATTCTTGTCCAATTAGGGTTTTTCACCAATCTTGTGCATCCAATAGGTGTTTTTGTGTCATTGGATGAACATTTAGGTCATGTTCGTCCTCCCTAGGCTAATTCTTGTCCAATTAGGGTTTTTAACCAATCTTGTGCATCCAATAGGTGTTTTGTGTCATTGGATGAACATTTTAGGTCATTTTCGTCCTCCCTAGGCTAATTCTTGTCCAATTAGGGTTTCTAACGAATTTTGTGCATCCAATAGGTGTTTTTGTATCATTGGATGAACAATTAGGTCATTTTCGTCCTCCCTAGGCTAATTCTTGTCCAATTAGGGTTTTTAACCAATCTTGTGCATCCAATAGGTGTTTTGTGTCAATGGATGAACATTTAGGTCATTTTCGTCCTCCCTAAACTTAATCTTGTCCAATTAGGGTTTTTAACCAATCTTGTGCATCCAATAGGTGTTTTTGTGTCATTGGATGAATATTTATGTCATTTTCGTCCTCCTTACACTTAATCTTGTCCTATTAGGGTTTTTAACCAATCTTGTGCATCCAATAGGTGTTTTGTGTCATTGGATGAACATTTAGGTCATTTTCGTCCTCCCTAAACTTAATCTTGTCCAACTAGGGTTTCTAACCAATCATGTGCATCCAATAGGTTTTTTTGTGTCATTGGATGCACAATTAGGTCATTTTCGTCCTCCCTAGGCTAATTCTTGTCCAATTAGGGTTTTTAACAAATCTTGTGCATCCAATAGGTGTTTTATGTCAATGGATGAAAATTTAGGTCATTTTCGTTCTCCCTAGGCTTATTCTTGTCCAATTAGGGTTTTTAACCAATCTTGTGCATCCAATAGGTGTTTTTGTGTCATTGGATGAACATTTAGGTCATTTTCGTCCTCCCTAGGCTAATTCTTGTCCAATTAGGGTTTTTAAGCAATCTTGTGCATCCAATAGGTGTTTGTGTCATTGGATGAACGTTTAGGTCATTTTCGTCCTCCGTAGGCTAATTCTTGTCCAATTAGGGTTTTTAACCAATCTTGTGCATCCAATAGGTGTTTTGTGTCATTGGATGAACATTTAGGTCATTTTCGTTCTCCCTAGGCTAATTCTTGTCCAATTAAGGTTTCTAACCAATCTTGTACTTCCAACAGGTGTTTTGTGTCATTGGATGAACATTTAGGTCATTTTCGTCCTCCCTAAACTTAATCTTGTCCAATTAGGGTTTTTAACCAATCTTGTGCATCCAATAGGTGTTTTTGTGTCATTGGATGAATATTTATGTCATTTTCGTCCTCCTTACACTTAATCTTGTCCTATTAGGGTTTTTAACCAATCTTGTGCATCCAATAGGTGTTTTGTGTCATTGGATGAACATTTAGGTCATTTTCGTCCTCCCTAAACTTAATCTTGTCCAACTAGGGTTTCTAACCAATCATGTGCATCCAATAGGTTTTTTTGTGTCATTGGATGAACAATTAGGTCATTTTCGTCCTCCCTAGGCTAATTCTTGTCCAATTAGGGTTTTTAACCAATCTTGTGCATCCAATAGGTGTTTTGTGTCATTGGATGAACATTTAGTTCATTTTCGTCCTCCCTAAACTTAATCTTGTCCAATTAGGGTTTTTAAGCAATCTTGTGCATCCAATAGGTGTTTTGTGTCATTGGATGAACATTTAGGTCATTTTCGTCCTCCCTACACTTAATCTTGTTCAATTAGGGTTTCTGACCAATCTTGTGCATCCAATTGGTGTTTTTGTGTCATTGGATGAACAATTAGGTCATTTTCGTCCTCCCTAGGCTAATTCATGTCCAATTAGGGTTTTTAACCAATCTTGTGCATCCAATAGGTGTTTTGTGTCATTGGATGAACATTTAGGTCATTTTCGTCCTCCCTACACTTAATCTTGTTCAATTAGGGTTTCTAACCAATCTTGTGCATCCGATAGGTGTTTTTGTGTCGTTGGATAAACATTTAGATCATTTTCGTCCTCCCTACACTTAATCTTGTCCAATTAGGGTTTTTAACCAATCTTGTGCATCCAATAGGTGTTTTGTGTCATTGGATGAACATTTAGGTCATTTTCGTCCTCCCTACACTTTATCTTATCCGATTAGGGTTTCTAACCAATCTTGTGCATCCAATTGGTGTTTTTGTGTAATTGGATGAACAATTACGTCATTTTCGTCCTCCCTAGGATAATTCTAGTCCAATTAGGGTTTTCAACCAATCTTGTGCATCCAATAGGTGTTTTGTATCATTGGACGAATATTTACGTCATTTTCGTCCTCCCTACACTTAATCTTGTCCAATTAGGTTTTTTAACCAATCTTGTGCATCCAATAGGTGTTTTGTGTCATTGGATGAATATTTAGGTCATTTTCGTCCTCCCTACACTTAATCTTGTCCAATTAGGGTTTTTAACCAATCTTGTGCATCCAATAGGTGTTTTGTGTCATGGGATGAAGATTTAGGACATTTTCGTCCTCCCTAGGCTAATTCTTATCCAATTAGGGTTTTTAACCAATCTTGTGCATCCAATAGGTATTTTGTGTCATTGGATGAACATTTAGGTCATTTTCGTCCTCCCTACACTTAATCTTGTCCAATTAGGGTTTTTAACCAATCTTGTGCATCCAATAGGTGTTTTGTGTCATTGGATGAACATTTAGGTCATTTTCGTCCTCCCTACACTTAATCTTGTCCAATTAGGGTTTTGAACCAATCTTGTGCATCCAATAGGTGTTTTGTGTCATTGGATGAACATTTAGGTCATTTTCGTCCTCCCTACACTTTATCCTATCCAATTAGGGTTTCTAACCAATCTTGTGCATCCAATTGGTGTTTTTGTGTCATTGGATGAACATTTAGGTCATTTTCGTCCTCCCTACACTTAATCTTGTCCAATTTGGGTTTTTAACCAATCTTGTGCATCCAATAGGTGTTTTGTGTCATTGGAAGATCATTTAGGTCATTTTCGTCCTCCCGACACTTTATCTTGTCAAATTACGGTTTCTAACCAATCTTGTGCATCCAATTGGTGTTTTTGTGTAATTGGATGAACAATTAGGTCATTTTCCTCCTCCCTAGGCTAATTCTTGTCCAATTAGCGTTTTTAACCAATCTTGTGCATCCAATAGGTGTTTTGTGTCATTGGATGAACATTTAGGTCATTTTCGTCCTCCCTACACTTTATCCTATCCAATTAGGGTTTCTAACCAATCTTGTGCATCCAATTGGTGTTTTTGTGTCATTGGATGAACATTTAGGTCATTTTCGTCCTCCCTACACTTAATCTTGTCCAATTTGGGTTTTTAACCAATCTTGTGCATCCAATAGGTGTTTTGTGTCATTGGATGAACATTTAGGTCATTTTCGTCCTCCCTACATTTTATCTTGTCCAATTAGGGTTTCTAACCAATCTTGTGCATCCAGTTGGTGTTTTTGTGTCATTGGATGAACAATTAGGTCATTTTCGTCCTCCCTAGGATAATTCTTGTCCAATTAGGATTTTTAACAAATCTTGTGCATCCAATAGGAGTTTTGTGTCATTGGATTAACACTTAGGTGATTTTCGTCCTCCATAGGCTAATTCTTATCCAATTAGGGTTTTTAACCAATCATGTGCATCCAATAGTTGTGTTTGTGTCGTTGGATGAACATTTAGGTCATTTTCGTCCTCCCTACACTTAATCTTTTCCAATTAGGGTTTTTAACCAATCTTGTGCATCCAATAGGTGTTTTGTGTCATTGGATGAATATTTAGGTCATTTTCGTCCTCCCTACACTTAATCTTGTCCAATTAGGGTTTTTGACCAATCTTGTGCATCCAATAGGTGTTTTGTGTCATTGGATGAACATTTAGGTCATTTTCGTCCTCCCTACATTTTATCTTGTCCAATTAGGGTTTCTAACCAATCTTGTGCATCCAGTTGGTGTTTTTGTGTCATTGGATGAACAATTAGGTCATTTTCGTCCTCCCTAGGATAATTCTTATCCAATTAGGGTTTTTAACCAATCTTGTGCATCCAATAGGTGTTTTGTGTCGTTGGATGAACATTTAGGTCGTTTTCGTCCTCCCTACACTTAATCTTGTCGAATTAGGGTTTTTAACCAATCTTGTGCATCCAATAGGTGTTTTGTGTCATTGGATGAATATTTAGGTCAATTTCGTCCTCCCTACACTTTATCTTGTCCAATTAGGGTTTCTAACCAATCTTGTGCATCCAATAGGAGTTTTGTGTCATTGGATTAACACTTAGGTCTTTTTCGTCCTCCCTAGGCTAATTCTTATCCAATTAGGGTTTTTAACCAATCTTGTGCATCCAATAGTTGTGTTTGTGTCGTTGGATGAACATTTAGGTCATTTCCGTCCTCCCAACACTTAATCTTGTCCAATTAGGTTTTTTAACCAATCTTGTGCATCCAATAGGTGTTTTGTGTCATTGGATGAATATTTAGGTCATTTTCGTCCTCCCTACACTTAATCTTGTCCAATTAGGGTTTTTGACCAATCTTGTGCATCCAATAGGTGTTTTGTGTCATTGGATGAACATTGAGGTCATTTTCGTCCTCTCAACACTTAATCTTGACCAATTAGGTTTTTTAACCAATCTTGTGCATCCAATAGGTGTTTTGTGTCATTGGATGAATATTTAGGTCATTTTCGTCCTCCCTACACTTAATCTTGTCCAATTAGGGTTTTTGACCAATCTTGTGCATCCAATAGGTGTTTTGTGTCATTGGATGAACATTGAGGTCATTTTCGTCCTCCCTACACTTTATCTTATCCAATTAGGGTTTCTAACCAATCTTGTGCATCCAATTGGTGTTTTTGTGTCATTGGATGAACAATTAGGTCATTTTCGTCCGCCCTAGGATAATTATTGTCCAATTAGGATTTTTAACCAATCTTGTGCATCCAATAGGTGTTTTGTGTCATTGGATGAACATATAGGTCATTTTCGTCCTCCCTACACTTTATCTTATCCAATTAGGGTTTCTAACCAATCTTATGCATCCAATTGGTGTTTTTGTGTCATTGGATGAACATTTAGGTCATTTTCGTCCTCCCTACACTTAATCTTGTCCAATTTGGGTTTTTAACCAATCTTGTGCATCCAATAGGTGTTTTGGGTCATTGGATGAACATTTAGGTCATTTTCGTCCTCCCTACATTTTATCTTGTCCAATTAGGGTTTCTAACCAATCTTGTGCATCCAGTTGGTGTTTTTGTGTCATTGGATGAACAATTAGGTCATTTTCGTCCTCCCTAGGATAATTATTGTCCAATTAGGATTTTTAACCAATCATGTGCATCCAATAGTTGTGTTTGTGTCGTTGGATGAACATTTAGGTCATTTCCGTCCTCCCAACACTTAATCTTGTCCAATTAGGTTTTTTAACCAATCTTGTGCATCCAATAGGTGTTTTGTGTCATTGGATGAATATTTAGGTCATTTTCGTCCTCCCTACACTTAATCTTGTCTAATTAGGGTTTTTAACCAATCTTGTGCATCCAATAAGTGTTTTGTGTCATTGGATGAACATTTAGGTCATTTTCGTCCTCCCTAGGCTAATTCTTATCCAATTAGGGTTTTTAACCAATCTTGTGCATCCAATAGGTGTTTTGTGTCATTGGATGAAAATTTAGGTCATTTTCGTCCTCCCTACACTTAATCTTGTCTAATTAGGGTTTTTAACCAATTTGTGCATCCAATAAGTGTTTTGTGCCATTGGATGAACATTTAGGTCATTTTCGTCATCCCCACACTTTATCTTGTCCAATTAGGGTTTTTAACCATTCTTGTGCATCCAATAGGTGTTTTGTGTCATTGGATGAACATTTAGGTCATTTTCGTCCTCCCTAGGCTAATTCTTATCCAATTAGGGTTTTTAACCAATCTTGTGCATCCAATAGGTGTGTTTGTGTCATTGGATGAACAATTAGGTCATTTTCGTCTTCCCTAGGCTAATTCTTGTCGAATTAGGGTTTTTAACCAATCTTGTGCATCCAATAGGTGTTTTGTATCAATGGACGAATATTTACATCATTTTCGTCCTCCCTAAACTTAACCTTGTCCAATTAGGGTTTCTAACCAATCTTGTGCATCCAATAGGTGTGTTTGTGTCATTGGATGAACAATTAGGTCATTTTCGTTCTCCCTAGGATAATTCTTGTCCAATTAGGGTTTTTAACCAATCTTGTGCATCCAATAGGTGTTTTGTGTCATTGGATGAACATTTAGGTCATTTTCGTCCTCCCTACACTTAATCTTGTCCAATTAGGGTTTCTAACCAATCTTGTGCATCCAATAGGAGTTTTGTGTCATTGGATTGACGCTTAGGTCTTTTTCGTCCTCCCTAGGCTAATTCTTATCCAATTAGGGTTTTTAACCAATCTTGTGCATCCAATAGTTGTGTTTGTGTCGTTGGATGAACATTTAGGTCATTTCCGTCCTCCCAACACTTAATCTTGTCCAATTAGGTTTTTTAACCAATCTTGTGCATCCAATAGGCGTTTTGTGTCATTGGATGAACATTTAGGTCATTTTCGTCCTCCCTACACTTTATCTTGTCCAATTAGGGTTTCTAACCAATCTTGTGCATCCAATAGGAGTTTTGTGTCATTGGATTAACACTTAGGTCTTTTTCGTCCTCCTTAGGCTAATTCTTATCCAATTAGGGTTTTTAACCAATCTTGTGCATCCAATAGTTGTGTTTGTGTCGTTGGATGAACATTTAGGTCATTTCCGTCCTCCCAACACTTAATCTTGTCCAATTAGGTTTTTTAACCAATCTTGTGCATCCAATAGGTGTTTTGTGTCATTGGATGAATATTTAGGTCATTTTCGTCCTCCCTACACTTAATCTTGTCCGATTAGGTTTTTTAACCAATCTTGTGCATCCAATAGGTGTTTTGTGTCATTGGATGAATATTTAGGTCATTTTCGTCCTCCCTACACTTAATCTTGTCTAATTAGGGTTTTTAACCAATCTTGTGCATCCAATAGGTGTTTTGTGTCATTGGATGAACATTTAGGTCATTTTCGTCCTCCCTACACTTAATCTTGTCCAATTAGGGTTTTTAACCAATCTTGTGCATCCAATAGGAGTTTTGTGTCATTGGATTGACACTTAGGTCTTTTTCGTCCTCCCTAGGCTAATTCTTATCCAATTAGGGTTTTTAACCAATCTTGTGCATCCAATAGTTGTGTTTGTGTCGTTGGATGAACATTTAGGTCATTTCCGTCCTCCCAACACTTAATCTTGTCCAATTAGGTTTTTTAACCAATCTTGTGCGTCCAATAGGTGTTTTGTGTCATTGGATGAACATTTAGGTCATTTTCGTCCTCCCTACACTTAATCTTGTCCAATTAGGGTTTTTAACCAATCTTGTGCATCCAATAGGTGTTTTGTGTCATTGGATGAACATTTAGGTCATTTTCGTCCTCCCTACACTTTATCCTATCCAATTAGGGTTTCTAACCAATCTTGTGCATCCAATTGGTGTTTTTGTGTCATTGGATGAACATTTAGGTCATTTTCGTCCTCCCTACACTTAATCTTGTCCAATTTGGGTTTTTAACCAATCTTGTGCATCCAATAGGTGTTTTGTGTCATTGGATGAACATTTAGGTCATTTTCGTCCTCCCTACATTTGATCTTGTCCAATTAGGGTTTCTAACCAATCTTGTTCATCCAGTTGGTGTTTTTGTGTCATTGGATGAGCAATTAGGTCATTTTCGTCCTTCCTAGGCTAATTTTTGTCCAATTAGCGTTTTTAACCAATCTTGTGCATCCAATAGGTGTTTTGTGTCATTGGATGAACATTTAGGTCATTTTCGTCCTCCCTAGGCTAATTCTTATCCAATTAGGGTTTTTAACCAATCTTGTGCATCCAATAGGTGCTTTGTGTCATTGGATGAATATTTAGGTCATTTTCGTCCTCCTTACACTTAATCTTGTCCAGTTAGGGTTTTTGACCAATCTTGTGCATCCAATAGGTGTTTTGTGTCATTGGATGAACATTTAGGTCATTTTCGTCCTCCCTACACTTTATCTTATCCAATTAGGGTTTCTAACCAATCTTGTGCATCCAATTGGTGTTTTTGTGTCATTGGATGAACATTTAGGTCATTTTCGTCCTCCCTACACTTAATCTTGTCCAATTTGGGTTTTTAACCAATCTTGTGCATCCAATAGGTGTTTTGGGTCATTGGATGAACATTTAGGTCATTTTCGTCCTCCATACATTTGATCTTGTCCAATTAGGGTTTCTAACCAATCTTGTGCATCCAGTTGGTGTTTTTGTGTCATTGGATGAACAATTAGGTCATTTTCGTCCTCCCTAGGATAATTCTTGTCCAATTAGGGTTTTTAACCAATCTTGTGCATCCAATAGGTGTTTTGTGTCATTGGATGAACATTTAGGTCGTTTTCGTCCTCCCTACACTTAATCTTGTCCAATTAGGGTTTTTAACCAATCTTGTGCATCCAATAGGTGTTTTGTGTCAATGGATGAACATTTAGGTCAATTTCGTCCTCCCTACATTTTATCTTGTCCAATTAGGGTTTCTAACCAATCTTGTGCATCCAGTTGGTGTTTTTGTGTCATTGGATGAACAATTAGGTCATTTTCGTCCTCCCTAGGATAATTCTTATCCAATTAGGGTTTTTAACCAATCTTGTGCATCCAATAGGTGTTTTGTGTCGTTGGATGAACATTTAGGTCGTTTTCGTCCTCCCTACACTTAATCTTGTCGAATTAGGGTTTTTAACCAATCTTGTGCATCCAATAGGTGTTTTGTGTCATTGGATGAATATTTAGGTCAATTTCGTCCTCCCTACACTTTATCTTGTCCAATTAGGGTTTCTAACCAATCTTGTGCATCCAATAGGAGTTTTGTGTCATTGGATTAACACTTAGGTCTTTTTCGTCCTACCTAGGCTAATTCTTATCCAATTAGGGTTTTTAACCAATCTTGTGCATCCAATAGTTGTGTTTGTGTCGTTGGATGAAAATTTAGGTCATTTCCGTCCTCCCGACACTTAATCTTGTCCAATTAGGTTTTTTAACCAATCTTGTGCATCCAATAGGTGTTTTGTGTCATTGGATGAATATTTAGGTCATTTTCGTCCTCCCTACACTTAATATTGTCCAATTAGGGTTTCTAACCAATCTTGTTCATCCAATTGGTGTTTTTGTGTCATTGGATGAACAATTAGGTCATTTTCGTCCTCCCTAGGATAATTATTGTCCAATTAGGATTTTTAACCAATCTTGTGCATCCAATAGGTGTTTTGTGTCATTGGATGAACATATAGGTCATTTTCGTCCTCCCTACACTTTATCTTATCCAATTAGGGTTTCTAACCAATCTTATGCATCCAATTGGTGTTTTTGTGTCATTGGATGAACATTTAGGTCATTTTCGTCCTCCCTACACTTAATCTTATCCAATTTGGGTTTTTAACCAATCTTGTGCATCCAAAAGGTGTTTTGGGTCATTGGATGAACATTTAGGTCATTTTCGTCCTCCCTATATTTTATCTTGTCCAATTAGGGTTTCTAACCAATCTTGTGCATCCAGTTGGTGTTTTTGTGTCATTGGATGAACACTTAGGTCTTTTTCGTCCTACCTAGGCTAATTCTTATCCAATTAGGGTTTTTAACCAATCTTGTGCATCCAATAGTTGTGTTTGTGTCGTTGGATGAAAATTTAGGTCATTTCCGTCCTCCCGACACTTAATCTTGTCCAATTAGGTTTTTTAACCAATCTTGTGCATCCAATAGGTGTTTTGTGTCATTGGATGAATATTTAGGTCATTTTCGTCCTCCCTACACTTAATATTGTCCAATTAGGGTTTTTGACCAATCTTGTGCATCTAATACGTGTTTTGTGTCATTGGATGAACATTTAGGTCATTTTCGTCCTCCCTACGCTTTATCGTATCCAATTAGGGTTTCTAACCAATCTTGTGCATCCAATTATTGTTTTTGTGTCATTGGATGAACAATTAGGTCATTTTCGTCCTCCCTAGGATAATTATTGTCCAATTAGGATTTTTAACCAATCTAGTGCATCCAATAGGTGTTTTGTGTCATTGGATGAACATTTAGGTCATTTTCGTCCTCCCTACGCTTTATCTTATCCAATTAGGGTTTCTAACCAATCTTGTGCATCCAATTGGTGTTTTTGTGTCATTGGATGAACATTTAGGTCATTTTCGTCCTCCCTACACTTAATCTTGTCCAATTTGGGTTTTTAACCAATCTTGTGCATCCAATAGGTGTTTTGGGTCATTGGATGAACATTTAGGTCATTTTCGTCCTCCCAACACTTAATCTTGTCCAATTAGGGTTTCTAACCAATCTTGTGCATCCAGTTGGGGTTTTTGTGTCATTGGATGAACAATTAGGTCATTTTCGTCCTCCCTAGGATAATTCTTGTCCAATTAGGGTTTTTAGCCAATCTTGTGCATCCAATAGGTGTTTTGTGTAATTGGATGAACATTTAGGTCATTTTCGTCCTCCCTACACTTAATCTTGTCCAATTAGCGTTTTTAACCAATCTTGTGCATCCAATAGGTGTTTTGTGCCATTGGATGAATATTTATGTCATTTTCGTCCTCCCTACACTTAATCTTGTCCAACTAGGGTTTTTAACCAATCTTGAGCATCCAATAGGTGTTTTTGTGTCATTGGATGAACATTTAGGTCATTTTTATCCTCCCTAGGCTTATGCTTGTCCAATTAGGGTTTCTAACCAATCTTGTGCAGCCAATAGTTATGTTTGTGTCGTTGGATGAACGTTTAGGTCATTTTTGTCCTCCCTAAACTTAACCTTGTCCAATTAGGGTTTCTAACCAATCTTGTGCATCCAATAGGTGTGTTTGTGTCATTGGATGAACAATTAAGTCATTTTCGTCCTCCCTAGGCTAATTCTTGTCCAATTAGCGTTTTTAACCAATCTTGTGCATCCAATAGGTGTTTTGTGTCATTGGATGAACATTTAGGTCATTTTCGTCCTCCCTAGGCTAATTCTTATCCAATTAGGGTTTTTAACCAATCTTGTGCATCCAATAGGTGCTTTGTGTCATTGGATGAATATTTAGGTCATTTTCGTCCTCCTTATACTTAATCTTGTCCAATTAGGGTTTTTAACCAATCTTGTGCATCCAATAGGTGTTTTGTGCCATTGGATGAATATTTATGTCATTTTCGTCCTCCCTACACTTAATCTTGTCCAATTAGCGTTTTTAACCAATCTTGTGCATCCAATAGGTGTTTTGTGTCATTGGATGAACATTTAGGTCATTTTCGTCCTCCCTAGGCTAATTCTTATCCAATTAGGGTTTTTAACCAATCTTGTGCATCCAATAGGTGCTTTGTGTCATTGGATGAATATTTAGGTCATTTTCGTCCTCCTTATACTTAATCTTGTCCAATTAGGGTTTTTAACCAATCTTGTGCATCCAATAGGTGTTTTGTGCCATTGGATGAATATTTATGTCATTTTCGTCCTCCCTACACTTAATCTTGTCCAATTAGGGTTTTTAACCAATCTTGAGCATCCAATAGGTGGTTTTGTGTCATTGGATGAACATTTAGGTCATTTTTATCCTCCCTAGGCTTATGCTTGTCCAATTAGGGTTTCTAACCAATCTTGTGCAGCCAATAGTTATGTTTGTGTCGTTGGATGAACGTTTAGGTCATTTTTGTCCTCCCTAAACTTAACCTTGTCCAATTAGGGTTTCTAACCAATCTTGTGCATCCAATAGGTGTGTTTGTGTCATTGGATGAACAATTAGGTCATTTTCGTCCTCCCTAGGCTAATTCTTGTCCAATTAGGGTTTTTAACCAATCTTGTGCATCCAATAGGTGTTTTGTGTCATTGGAAGATCATTTAGGTAATTTTCATACTCCCGACACTTTATCTTGTCAAATTACGGTTTCTAACCAATCTTGTACATCCAATTGG
The DNA here is from genome assembly GCA_037974835.1 of Cicer judaicum. Lineage (NCBI taxonomy): Eukaryota > Viridiplantae > Streptophyta > Magnoliopsida > Fabales > Fabaceae > Cicer > Cicer judaicum. Next base: position 252,556 of record JBBPBS010000141.1, read on the forward strand.
TGTTTTTGTGTAATTGGATGAACAATTAGGTCATTTTCGTCCTCCCTACACTTAATCTGGTCCAATTAGGGTTTTTGACTAATCTTGTGCATCCAATAGGTGTTTTGTGTCATTGGATGAACATTTAGGTCATTTTCGTCCTCCCTACACTTTATCTTATCCAATTAGGGTTTCTAACCAATCTGGTGCATCCAATTGGTGTTTTTGTGTCATTGGATGAACATTTAGGTCATTTTCGTCCTCCCTACACTTAATCTTGTCCAATTTGGGTTTTTAACCAATCTTGTGCATCCAATAGGTGTTTTGGGTCATTGGATGAACATTTAGGTCATTTTCGTCCTCCCTACATTTTATCTTGTCCAATTAGGGTTTTTAACCAATCTTGTGCATCCAATAGGTGTTTTGTGTCATTGGATGAACATTTAGGTCATTTTCGTCCTCCCTAGGCTAATTCTTATCCAATTAGGTTTTTAACAAATCTTGTGCATCCAATAGGTGTTTTGTGTGATTGGATGAACATTTAGGTCATTTTCGTCCTCCCTACATTTTATCTTGTCCAATTAGGGTTTCTAACCAATCTTGTGCATCCAGTTGGTGTTTTTGTGTCATTGGATGAACAATTAGGTCATTTTCGTCCTCCCTAGGATAATTCTTATCCAATTAGGGTTTTTAACCAATCTTGTGCATCCAATAGGTGTTTTGTGTCGTTGGATGAACATTTAGGTCGTTTTCGTCCTCCCTACACTTAATCTTGTCGAATTAGGGTTTTTAACCAATCTTGTGCATCCAATAGGTGTTTTGTGTCATTGGATGAATATTTAGGTCAATTTCGTCCTCCCTAGACTTTATCTTGTCCAATTAGGGTTTCTAACCAATCTTGTGCATCCAATAGGAGTTTTGTGTCATTGGATTAACACTTAGGTCTTTTTCGTCCTCCCTAGGCTAATTCGTATCCAATTAGGGTTTTTAACCAATCTTGTGCATCCAATAGTTGTGTTTGTGTCGTTGGATGAACATTTAGGTCATTTCCGTCCTCCCAACACTTAATCTTGTCCAATTAGGTTTTTTAACCAATCTTGTGCATCCAATAGGTGTTTTGTGTCATTGGATGAATATTTAGGTCATTTTCGTCCTCCCTACACTTAATCTTGTCCAATTAGGGTTTTTAACCAATCTTGTGCATCCAATAGGTGTTTTGGGTCATTGGATGAACATTTAGGTCATTTTCGTCCTCCCTACATTTTATCTTGTCCAATTAGGGTTTCTAACCAATCTTGTGCATCCAGTTGGTGTTTTTGTGTCATTGGATGAACAATTAGGTCATTTTCGTCCTCCCTACACTTAATCTTGTCCAATTTGGGTTTTTAACCAATCTTGTGCATCCAATAGGTGTTTTGGGTCATTGGATGAACATTTAGGTCATTTTCGTCCTCCCTACACTTTATCTTATCCAATTAGGGTTTCTAACCAATCTTGTGCATCCAATTGGTGTTTTTGTGTCATTGGATGAACATTTAGGTCATTTTCGTCCTCCCTACACTTAATCTTGTCCAATTTGGGTTTTTAACCAATCTTGTGTATCCAATAGGTGTTTTGTGTCATTGGATGAACATTTAGGTCATTTTCGTCCTCCCTACATTTTATCTTGTCCAATTAGGGTTTCTAACCAATCTTGTGCATCCAGTTGGTGTTTTTGTGTCATTGGATGAACAATTAGGTCATTTTCGTCCTCCCTAGGATAATTCTTGTCCAATTAGGGTTTTTAACCAATCTTGTGCATCCAATAGGTGTTTTGTGTCATTGGATGAATATTTAGGTCGTTTTCGTCGTCCCTACACTTAATCTTGTCCAATTAGGATTTTTAACCAATCTTGTGCATCCAATAGGTGTTTTGTGTCATTGGATGAACATTTAGGTCATTTTCGTCCTCCCTACACTTAATCTTGTCCAATTTGGGTTTTTAACCAATCTTGTGTATCCAATAGGTGTTTTGGGTCATTGGATGAACATTTAGGTCATTTTCGTCCTCCCTACATTTTATCTTGTCCAATTAGGGTTTCTAACCAATCTTGTGCATCCAGTTGGTGTTTTTGTGTCATTGGATGAACAATTAGGTCATTTTCGTCCTCCCTAGGATAATTCTTGTCCAATTAGGGTTTTTAACCAATCTTGTGCATCCAATAGGTGTTTTGTGTCATTGGATGAACATTTAGGTCGTTTTCGTCCTCCCTACACTTAATCTTGTCCAATTAGGGTTTTTAACCAATCTTGTGCATCCAATAGGTGTTTTGTGTCATTGGATGAACAATTAGGGCATTTTCGTCCTCCCTAGGATAATTCTTGTCCAATTAGGATTTTTAACCAATCTTGTGCATCCAATAGGTGTTTTGTGTCATTGGATGAACATTTAGGTCATTTTCGTCCTCCCTACACTTAATCTTGTCCAATTTGGGTTTTTAACCAATCTTGTGCATCCAATAGGTGTTTTGGGTCATTGGATGAACATTTAAGTCATTTTCGTCCTCCCTACATTTGATCTTGTCCAATTAGGGTTTCTAACCAATCTTGTTCATCCAGTTCGTGTTTTTGTGTCATTGGATGAGCAATTAGGTCATTTTTGTCCTCCCTAAACTTAACCTTGTCCAATTAGGGTTTCTATCCAATCTTGTGCATGCAATAGCTGTGTTTGTGTCATTGGATGAACAATTAGGTCATTTTCGTTCTCCCTAGGATAATTTTTGTCCAATTAGGATTTTTAACCAATCTTGTGCATCCAATAGGTGTTTTGTGTCATTGGATGAACATTTAGGTCATTTTCGTCCTCCCTAGGCTAATTCTTATCCAATTAGGGTTTTTAACCAATCTTGTGCATCCAATAGGTGCTTTGTGTCATTGGATGAATATTTAGGTCATTTTCGTCCTCCTTACACTTAATCTTGTCCAATTAGGGTTTTTAACCAATCTTTTGCATCCAATAGGTATTTTGGGTCATTGGATGAACATTTAGGTCATTTTCGTCCTCCCTACATTTGATCTTGTCCAATTAGGGTTTCTAACCAATCTTGTTCATCTAGTTGGTGTTTTTGTGTCATTGGATGAGCAATTAGGTCGTTTTCGTCCTCCCTAGGCTAAATCTTGTCCAATTAGCGTTTTTAACCAATCTTGTGCATCCAATAGGTGTTTTGTGTCATTGGATGAACATTTAGGTCATTTTCGTCCTCCCTAGGCTAATTCTTATCCAATTAGGGTTTTTAACCAATCTTGTGCATCCAATAGGTGCTTTGTGTCATTGGATGAATATTTAGGTCATTTTCGTCCTCCTTACACTTAATCTTGTCCAATTAGGGTTTTTGACCAATCTTGTGCATCCAATAGGTGTTTTGTGTCATTGGATGAACATTTAGGTCATTTTCGTCCTCCCTACACTTTATCTTATCCAATTAGGGTTTTTAACCAATCTTGTGCATCCAATTGGTGTTTTTGTGTCATTGGATGAACATTTAGGTCATTTTCGTCCTCCCTACACTTAATATTGTCCAATTTGGGTTTTTAACCAATCTTGTGCATCCAATAGGTGTTTTGTGTCATTGGATGAATATTTAGGTCAATTTCGTCCTCCCTAGACTTTATCTTGTCCAATTAGGGTTTCTAACCAATCTTGTGCATCCAATAGGAGTTTTGTGTCATTGGATTAACACTTAGGTCTTTTTCGTCCTCCCTAGGCTAATTCTTATCCAATTAGGGTTTTTAACCAATCTTGTGCATCCAATAGTTGTGTTTGTGTCGTTGGATGAACATTTAGGTCATTTTCGTCCTCCCAACACTTAATCTTGTCCAATTAGGTTTTTTAACCAATCTTGTGCATCCAATAGGTGTTTTGTGTCATTGGATGAATATTTAGGTCATTTTCGTCCTCCCTACACTTAATCGTGTCCAATTAGGGTTTTTGACCAATCTTGTGCATCCAATAGGTGTTTTGTGTCATTGGATGAACATTGAGGTCATTTTCGTCCTCCCTACACTTTATCTTATCCAATTAGGGTTTCTAACCAATCTTGTGCATCCAATTGGTGTTTTTGTGTCATTGGATGAACAATTAGGTCATTTTCGTCCTCCCTAGGATAATTATTGTCCAATTAGGATTTTTAACCAATCTTGTGCATCCAATAGGTGTTTTGTGTCATTGGATGAACATATAGGTCATTTTCGTCCTCCCTACACTTTATCTTATCCAATTAGGGTTTCTAACCAATCTTATGCATCCAATTGGTGTTTTTGTGTCATTGGATGAACATTTAGGTCATTTTCGTCCTCCCTACACTTAATCTTATCCAATTTGGGTTTTTAACCAATCTTGTGCATCCAAAAGGTGTTTTGGGTCATTGGATGAACATTTAGGTCATTTTCGTCCTCCCTACACTTAATCTTGTCCAATTAGGGTTTTTAACCAATCTTTTGCATCCAATAGGTGTTTTGAGTCATTGGATAAATATTTAGGTCTTTTTCGTCCTCCCTACACTTTATCTTGTCCAATTAGGGTTTCTAACCAATCTTGTGCATCCAATAGGAGTTTTGAGTCATGGTATTAACACTTAGGTCTTTTTCGTCCTCCCTAGGCTAATTCTTATCCAATTAGGGTTTTTAACCAATCTTGTGCATCCAATAGTTGTGTTTGTGTAATTGGATGAACATTTAGGTCATTTCCGTCCTCCCAACACTTAATCTTGTCCAATTAGGTTTTTTAACCAATCTTGTGCATCCAATAGGTGTTTTGTGTCATTGGATGAACATTTAGGTCATTTTCGTCCTCCCTACACTTTATCTTATCCAATTAGGGTTTCTAACAATTCTTGTGCATCCAGTTGGTGTTTTTGTGTCATTGGATGAACATTTAGGTCATTTTCGTCCTCCCTAGGATAATTCTTGTCCAATTAGGGTTTCTATAAATTCTTGTGCATCCAATTGGTGTTTTTGTGTCATTGGATGAACAATTAGGTCATTTTCGTCCTCCCTATGATAATTGTTGTCCAATTAGGTTTTTTAACCAATCTTGTGCATCCAATAGGTGTTTTGTGTCATTGGATGAATATTTAGGTCATTTTCGTCCTCCCTACACTTAATCTTGTCCAATTAGGGTTTTTGACCAATCTTGTGCATCCAATAGGTGTTTTGTGTCATTGGATGAACATTTAGGTCATTTACGTCCTCCCTACACTTTATCTTATCCAATTAGGGTTTCTAACCAATCTTGTGCATCCAATTGGTGTTTTTGTGTCATTGGATGAACAATTAGGTCATTTTCGTCCTCCCTAGGATAATTATTGTCCAATTAGGATTTTTAACCAATCTTGTGCATCCAATAGGTGTTTTGTGTCATTGGATGAACATTTAGGTCATTTTCGTCCTCCCTACACTTTATCTTATCCAATTAGGGTTTCTAACAAATCTTTTGCATCCAATTGGTGTTTTTGTGTCATTGGATGAACATTTAGGTCATTTTCGTCCTCCCTACACTTAATCTTGTCCAATTTGGTTTTTTAACCAATCTTGTGCATCCAATAGGTGTTTTGGGTCATTGGATGAACATTTAGGTCATTTTCGTCCTCCCTACATTTTATCTTGTCCAATTAGGGTTTCTAACCAATCTTGTGCATCCAGTTGGTGTTTTTGTGTCATTGGATGAACAATTAGGTCATTTTCGTCCTCCCTAGGATAATTATTGTCCAATTAGGATTTTTAACCAATCATGTGCATCCAATAGTTGTGTTTGTGTCGTTGGATGAACATTTAGGTCATTTCCGTCCTCCCAACACTTAATCTTGTCCAATTAGGTTTTTTAACCAATCTTGTGCATCCAATAGGTGTTTTGTGTCATTGGATGAATATTTAGGTCAATTTCGTCCTCCCTACACTTTATCTTGTCCAATTAGGGTTTCTAACCAATCTTGTGCATCCAATTGGTGTTTTTGTGTCATTGGATGAACAATTAGGTCATTTTCGTCCTCCCTAGGATAATTATTGTCCAATTAGGATTTTTAACCAATCTTGTGCATCCAATAGGTGTTTTGTGTCATTGGATGAACATTTAGGTCATTTTCGTCCTCCCTACACTTTATCTTATCCAATTAGGGTTTCTAACCAATCTTGTGCATCCAATTGGTGTTTTTGTGTCATTGGATGAACATTTAGGTCATTTTCGTCCTCCCTACACTTAATCTTGTCCAATTTGGGTTTTTAACCAATCTTGTGCATCCAATAGGTGTTTTGTGTCATTGGAAGATCATTTAGGTCATTTTCGTCCTCCCGACACTTTATCTTGTCAAATTACGGTTTTTAACCAATCTTGTGCATCCAATTGGTGTTTTTGTGTCATTGGACGAATATTTACGTCATTTTCGTCCTCCCTACACTTAATCTTGTCCAATTAGGGTTTTCAACCAATCTTGTGCATCCAATTGGTGTTTTGTATCATTGGATGAACATTTAGGTCATTTTCGTCCTCCCTACATTTTATCTTATCCAATTAGGGTTTCAAACCAATCTTGTGCATCCAATTGGTGTTTTTGTGTAGTTCGATGAACAATTAGGTCATTTTCGTCCTCCCTAGGATAATTCTTGTCCAATTAGGGTTTCTAACCAATCTTGTTCATCTAGTTGGTGTTTTTGTGTCATTGGATGAGCAATTAGGTCATTTTCGTCCTCCCTAGGCTAATTCTTGTCCAATTAGCGTTTTTAACCAATCTTGTGCATCCAATAGGTGTTTTGTGTCATTGGATGAACATTTAGGTCATTTTCGTCCTCCCTAGGCTAATTCTTATCCAATTAGGGTTTTTAACCAATCTTGTGCATCCAATAGGTGCTTTGTGTCATTGGATGAATATGTAGGTCATTTTCGTGCTCCTTACACTTAATCTTGTCCAATTAGAGTTTTTGACCAATCTTGTGCATCCAATAGGTGTTTTGTGTCATTGGATGAACATTTAGGTCATTTTCGTCCTCCCTACACTTTATCTTATCCAATTAGGGTTTCTAACCAATCTTGTGCATCCAATTGGTGTTTTTGTGTCATTGGATGAACATTTAGGTCATTTTCGTCCTCCCTACACTTAATCTTGTCCAATTTGGGTTTTTAACCAATCTTGTGCATCCAATAGGTGTTTTGGGTCATTGGATGAACATTTAGGTCATTTTCGTCCTCCCTACATTTTATCTTGTCCAATTAGGGTTTTTAACCAATCTTGTGCATCCAATAGGTGTTTTGTGTCATTGGATGAACATTTAGGTCATTTTCGTCCTCCCTAGGCTAATTCTTATCCAATTAGGTTTTTAACAAATCTTGTGCATCCAATAGGTGTTTTGTGTGATTGGATGAACATTTAGGTCATTTTCGTCCTCCCTACATTTTATCTTGTCCAATTAGGGTTTCTAACCAATCTTGTGCATCCAGTTGGTGTTTTTGTGTCATTGGATGAACAATTAGGTCATTTTCGTCCTCCCTAGGATAATTCTTATCCAATTAGGGTTTTTAACCAATCTTGTGCATCCAATAGGTGTTTTGTGTCGTTGGATGAACATTTAGGTCGTTTTCGTCCTCCCTACACTTAATCTTGTCGAATTAGGGTTTTTAACCAATCTTGTGCATCCAATAGGTGTTTTGTGTCATTGGATGAATATTTAGGTCAATTTCGTCCTCCCTACACTTTATCTTGTCCAATTAGGGTTTCTAACCAATCTTGTGCATCCAATAGGAGTTTTGTGTCATTGGATTAACACTTAGGTCTTTTTCGTCCTCCCTAGGCTAATTCTTATCCAATTAGGGTTTTTAACCAATCTTGTGCATCCAATAGTTGTGTTTGTGTCGTTGGATGAACATTTAGGTCATTTCCGTCCTCCCAACACTTAATCTTGTCCAATTAGGTTTTTTAACCAATCTTGTGCATCCAATAGCTGTTTTGTGTCATTGGATGAATATTTAGGTCATTTTCGTCCTCCCTACACTTAATCTTGTCCAATTAGGGTTTTTGACCAATCTTGTGCATCCAATAGGTGTTTTGTGTCATTGGATGAACATTTAGGTCATTTTCGTCCTCCCTACACTTAATCTTGTCCAATTTGGGTTTTTAACCAATCTTGTGCATCCAATAGGTGTTTTGTGTCATTGGATGAACATTTAGGTCATTTTCGTCCTCCCTAGGCTAATTCTTATCCAATTAGGGTTTTTAACCAATCTTGTGCATCCAATAGGTGCTTTGTGTCATTGGATGAATATTTAGGTCATTTTCGTCCTCCTTACACTTAATCTTGTCCAATTAGGGTTTTTGACCAATCTTGTGCATCCAATAGGTGTTTTGTGTCATTGGATGAACATTTAGGTCATTTTCGTCCTCCCTACACTTTATCTTGTCCAATTAGGGTTTCTAACCAATCTTGTGCATCCAATTGGTGTTTTTGTGTCATTGGATGAACATTTAGGTCATTTTCGTCCTCCCTACACTTATTCTTGTCCAATTAGGGTTTTTAACCAATCTTGTGCATCCAATAGGTGTTTTGTGTCATTGGATGAACATTTAGGTCATTTTCGTCCTCCCTACACTTTATCTTATCCAATTAGGGTTTCTAACCAATCTTGTGCATCCAATTGGTGTTTTTGTGTCATTGGATGAACATTTAGGTCATTTTCGTCCTCCCTACACTTAATCTTGTCCAATTTGGGTTTTTAACCAATCTTGTGAATCCAATAGGTGTTTTGTGTCATTGGAAGATCATTTAGGTCATTTTCGTCCTCCCGACACTTTATCTTGTCAAATTACGGTTTCTAACCAATCTTGTGCATCCAATTGGTGTTTTTGTGTAATTGGATGAACAATTAGGTCATTTTCGTCCTCCCTAGGATAATTCTAGTCCAATTAGGGTTTTTAATCAATCTTGTGCATCCAATAGGTGTTTTGTATCATTGGACGAATATTTACGTTATTTTCGTCCTCCCTACACTTACTCTTGTCCAATTAGGGTTTTTAACCAATCTTGTGCATCCAATAGGTGTTGTGTCATTGGATGAACATTTAGGTCATTTTCGTCCTCCCTACATTTTATCTTATCCAATTAGGGTTTCAAACCAATCTTGTGCATCCAATTGGTGTTTTTGTGTAGTTCGATGAACAATTAGGTCATTTTCGTCCTCCCTAGGATAATTCTTGTCCAATTAGGGTTTCTAACCAATCTTGTTCATCCAGTTGGTGTTTTTGTGTCATTGGATGAGCAATTAGGTCATTTTCGTCCTCCCTAGGCTAATTCTTGTCCAATTAGCGTTTTTAACCAATCTTGTGCATCCAATAGGTGTTTTGTGTCATTGGATGAACATTTAGGTCATTTTCGTCCTCCCTACACTTAATCTTGTCCAATTTGGGTTTTTAACCAATCTTGTGCATCCAATAGGTGTTTTGGGTCATTGGATGAACATTTAGGTCATTTTCGTCCTCCCTACATTTGATCTTGTCCAATTAGGGTTTCTAACCAATCTTGTTCATCCAGTTCGTGTTTTTGTGTCATTGGACGAGCAATTAGGTCATTTTTATCCTCCCTAAACTTAACCTTGTCCAATTAGGGTTTCTATCCAATCTTGTGCATGCAATAGCTGTGTTTGTGTCATTGGATGAACAATTAGGTCATTTTCGTCCTCCCTAGGATAATTTTTGTCCAATTAGGATTTTTAACCAATCTTGTGCATCCAATAGGTGTTTTGTGTCATTGGATGAACATTTAGGTCATTTTCGTCCTCCCTAGGCTAATTCTTATCCAATTAGGGTTTTTAACCAATCTTGTGCATCCAATAGGTGCTTTGTGTCATTGGATGAATATTTAGGTCATTTTCGTCCTCCTTACACTTAATCTTGTCCAATTAGGGTTTTTGACCAACCTTGTGCATCCAATAGGTGTTTTGTGTCATTGGATGAACATTTAGGTCATTTTCGTCCTCCCTACACTTTATCTTATCCAATTAGGGTTTCTAACCAATCTTGTGCATCCAATTGGTGTTTTTGTGTCATTGGATGAACATTTAGGTCATTTTCGTCCTCCCTACACTTAATCTTGTCCAATTTGGGTTTTTAACCAATCTTGTGAATCCAATAGGTGTTTTGTGTCATTGGAAGATCATTTAGGTCATTTTCGTCCTCCCGACACTTTATCTTGTCAAATTACGGTTTCTAACCAATCTTGTGCATCCAATTGGTGTTTTTGTGTAATTGGATGGACAATTAGGTCATTTTCGTCCTCCCCAGGATAATTCTAGTCCAATTAGGGTTTTTAATCAATCTTGTGCATCCAATAGGTGTTTTGTATCATTGGACGAATATTTACGTCATTTTCGTCCTCCCTACACTTAATCTTGTCCAATTAGGGTTTTTAACCAATCTTGTGCATCCAATAGGTGTTGTGTCATTGGATGAACATTTAGGTCATTTTCGTCCTCCCTACATTTTATCTTATCCAATTAGGGTTTCAAACCAATCTTGTGCATCCAATTGGTGTTTTTGTGTAGTTCGATGAACAATTAGGTCATTTTCGTCCTCCCTAGGATAATTCTTGTCCAATTAGGGTTTCTAACCAATCTTGTTCATCTAGTTGGTGTTTTTGTGTCATTTGATGAGCAATTAGGTCATTTTCGTCCTCCCTAGGCTAATTCTTGTCCAATTAGCGTTTTTAACCAATCTTGTGCATCCAATAGGTGTTTTGTGTCATTGGATGAACATTTAGGTCATTTTCGTCCTCCCTAGGCTAATTCTTATCAAATTAGGGTTTTTAACCAATCTTGTGCATCCAATAGGTGCTTTGTGTCATTGGATGAATATTTAGGTCATTTTCGTCCTCCTTACACTTAATCTTGTCCAATTAGGGTTTTTACCCAATCTTGTGCATCCAATAGGTATTTTGGGTCATTGGATGAACATTTAGTTCATTTTCGTCCTCCCTACATTTGATCTTGTCCTATTAGGGTTTCTAACCAATCTTGTTCATCCAGTTGGTGTTTTTGTGTCATTGGATGAGCAATTAGGTCATTTTCGTCCTCCCTAGGCTAATTCTTGTCCAATTAGCGTTTTTAACCAATCTTGTGCATCCAATAGGTGTTTTGTGTCATTGGATGAACATTTAGGTCATTTTCGTCCTCCCTACACTTTATCTTATCCAATTAGGGTTTCTAACCAATCTTGTGCATCCAATTGGTGTTTTTGTGTCATTGGATGAACATTTAGGTCATTTTCGTCCTCCCTACACTTAATCTTGTCCAATTTGGGTTTTTAACCAATCTTGTGCATCCAATAGGTGTTTTGGGTCATTGGATGAACATTTAGGTCATTTTCGTCCTCCCTACATTTTATCTTGTCCAATTAGGGTCTCTAACCAATCTTGTGCATCCAGTTGGTGTTTTTGTGTCATTGGATGAACAATTAGGTCATTTTCGTCCTCCCTAGGATAATTCTTATCCAATTAGGGTTTTTAATCAATCTTGTGCATCCAATAGGTGTTTTGTGTCGTTGGATGAACATTTAGGTCGTTTTCGTCCTGCCTACACTTAATCTTGTCCAATTAGGGTTTTTAACCAATCTTGTGCATCCAATAGGTGTTTTGTGTCATTGGATGAATATTTAGGTCATTTTCGTCCTCCCTACACTTTATCTTGTCCAATTAGGGTTTCTAACCAATCTTGTGCATCCAATAGGAGTTTTGTGTCATTGGATTAACACTTAGGTCTTTTTCGTCCTCCCTACACTTTATCTTATCCAATTAGGGTTTCTAACCAATCTTGTGCATCCAATTGGTGTTTTTGTGTCATTGGATGAACAATTAGGTCATTTTCGTCCTCCCTAGGATAATTATTGTCCAATTAGGATTTTTAACCAATCTTGTGCATCCAATAGGTGTTTTGTGTCATTGGATGAACATTTAGGTCATTTTCGTCCTCCCTACACTTTATCTTATCCAATTAGGGTTTCTAACCAATCTTGTGCATCCAATTGGTGTTTTTGTGTCATTGGATGAACATTTAGGTCATTTTCGTCCTCCCTACACTTAATCTTGTCCAATTTGGGTTTTTAACCAATCTTGTGCATCCAATAGGTGTTTTGTGTCATTGGAAGATCATTTAGGTCATTTTCGTCCTCCCGACACTTTATCTTGTCAAATTACGGTTTTTAACCAATCTTGTGCATCCAATTGGTGTTTTTGTGTCATTGGACGAATATTTACGTCATTTTCGTCCTCCCTACACTTAATCTTGTCCAATTAGGGTTTTCAACCAATCTTGTGCATCCAATTGGTGTTTTGTATCATTGGATGAACATTTAGGTCATTTTCGTCCTCCCTACATTTTATCTTATCCAATTAGGGTTTCAAACCAATCTTGTGCATCCAATTGGTGTTTTTGTGTAGTTCGATGAACAATTAGGTCATTTTCGTCCTCCCTAGGATAATTCTTGTCCAATTAGGGTTTCTAACCAATCTTGTTCATCTAGTTGGTGTTTTTGTGTCATTGGATGAGCAATTAGGTCATTTTCGTCCTCCCTAGGCTAATTCTTGTCCAATTAGCGTTTTTAACCAATCTTGTGCATCCAATAGGTGTTTTGTGTCATTGGATGAACATTTAGGTCATTTTCGTCCTCCCTAGGCTAATTCTTATCCAATTAGGGTTTTTAACCAATCTTGTGCATCCAATAGGTGCTTTGTGTCATTGGATGAATATGTAGGTCATTTTCGTGCTCCTTACACTTAATCTTGTCCAATTAGAGTTTTTGACCAATCTTGTGCATCCAATAGGTGTTTTGTGTCATTGGATGAACATTTAGGTCATTTTCGTCCTCCCTACACTTTATCTTATCCAATTAGGGTTTCTAACCAATCTTGTGCATCCAATTGGTGTTTTTGTGTCATTGGATGAACATTTAGGTCATTTTCGTCCTCCCTACACTTAATCTTGTCCAATTTGGGTTTTTAACCAATCTTGTGCATCCAATAGGTGTTTTGGGTCATTGGATGAACATTTAGGTCATTTTCGTCCTCCCAACACTTAATCTTGTCCAATTAGGGTTTCTAACCAATCTTGTGCATCCAGTTGGGGTTTTTGTGTCATTGGATGAACAATTAGGTCATTTTCGTCCTCCCTAGGATAATTCTTGTCCAATTAGGGTTTTTAGCCAATCTTGTGCATCCAATAGGTGTTTTGTGTAATTGGATGAACATTTAGGTCATTTTCGTCCTCCCTACACTTAATCTTGTCCAATTAGCGTTTTTAACCAATCTTGTGCATCCAATAGGTGTTTTGTGCCATTGGATGAATATTTATGTCATTTTCGTCCTCCCTACACTTAATCTTGTCCAACTAGGGTTTTTAACCAATCTTGAGCATCCAATAGGTGTTTTTGTGTCATTGGATGAACATTTAGGTCATTTTTATCCTCCCTAGGCTTATGCTTGTCCAATTAGGGTTTCTAACCAATCTTGTGCAGCCAATAGTTATGTTTGTGTCGTTGGATGAACGTTTAGGTCATTTTTGTCCTCCCTAAACTTAACCTTGTCCAATTAGGGTTTCTAACCAATCTTGTGCATCCAATAGGTGTGTTTGTGTCATTGGATGAACAATTAAGTCATTTTCGTCCTCCCTAGGCTAATTCTTGTCCAATTAGCGTTTTTAACCAATCTTGTGCATCCAATAGGTGTTTTGTGTCATTGGATGAACATTTAGGTCATTTTCGTCCTCCCTAGGCTAATTCTTATCCAATTAGGGTTTTTAACCAATCTTGTGCATCCAATAGGTGCTTTGTGTCATTGGATGAATATTTAGGTCATTTTCGTCCTCCTTATACTTAATCTTGTCCAATTAGGGTTTTTAACCAATCTTGTGCATCCAATAGGTGTTTTGTGCCATTGGATGAATATTTATGTCATTTTCGTCCTCCCTACACTTAATCTTGTCCAATTAGCGTTTTTAACCAATCTTGTGCATCCAATAGGTGTTTTGTGTCATTGGATGAACATTTAGGTCATTTTCGTCCTCCCTAGGCTAATTCTTATCCAATTAGGGTTTTTAACCAATCTTGTGCATCCAATAGGTGCTTTGTGTCATTGGATGAATATTTAGGTCATTTTCGTCCTCCTTATACTTAATCTTGTCCAATTAGGGTTTTTAACCAATCTTGTGCATCCAATAGGTGTTTTGTGCCATTGGATGAATATTTATGTCATTTTCGTCCTCCCTACACTTAATCTTGTCCAATTAGGGTTTTTAACCAATCTTGAGCATCCAATAGGTGGTTTTGTGTCATTGGATGAACATTTAGGTCATTTTTATCCTCCCTAGGCTTATGCTTGTCCAATTAGGGTTTCTAACCAATCTTGTGCAGCCAATAGTTATGTTTGTGTCGTTGGATGAACGTTTAGGTCATTTTTGTCCTCCCTAAACTTAACCTTGTCCAATTAGGGTTTCTAACCAATCTTGTGCATCCAATAGGTGTGTTTGTGTCATTGGATGAACAATTAGGTCATTTTCGTCCTCCCTAGGCTAATTCTTGTCCAATTAGGGTTTTTAACCAATCTTGTGCATCCAATAGGTGTTTTGTGTCATTGGATGAACATTTAGGTCATTTTCGTCCTCCCTAGGCTAATTCTTATCCAATTAGGGTTTTTAACCAATCTTGTGCATCCAATAGGTGCTTTGTGTCATTGGATGAATATTTAGGTCATTTTCGTCCTCCTTACACTTAATCTTGTCCAGTTAGGGTTTTTGACCAATCTTGTGCATCCAATAGGTGTTTTGTGTCATTGGATGAACATTTAGGTCATTTTCGTCCTCCCTACACTTTATCTTATCCAATTAGGGTTTCTAACCAATCTTGTGCATCCAATTGGTGTTTTTGTGTCATTGGATGAACATTTAGGTCATTTTCGTCCTCCCTACACTTAATCTTGTCCAATTTGGGTTTTTAACCAATCTTGTGCATCCAATAGGTGTTTTGGGTCATTGGATGAACATTTAGGTCATTTTCGTCCTCCATACATTTGATCTTGTCCAATTAGGGTTTCTAACCAATCTTGTGCATCCAGTTGGTGTTTTTGTGTCATTGGATGAACAATTAGGTCATTTTCGTCCTCCCTAGGATAATTCTTGTCCAATTAGGGTTTTTAACCAATCTTGTGCATCCAATAGGTGTTTTGTGTCATTGGATGAACATTTAGGTCATTTTCGTCCTCCCTACACTTTATCTTATCCAATTAGGGTTTCTAACCAATCTTGTGCTTCCAATTGGTGTTTTTGTGTCATTGGATGAACAATTAGGTCATTTTCGTCCTCCCTAGGATAATTATTGTCCAATTAGGATTTTTAACCAATCTTGTGCATCCAATAGGTGTTTTGTGTCATTGGATGAACATATAGGTCATTTTCGTCCTCCCTACATTTTATCTTGTCCAATTAGGGTTTCTAACCAATCTTGTGCATCCAGTTGGTGTTTTTGTGTCATTGGATGAACAATTAGGTCATTTTCGTCCTCCCTAGGATAATTCTTGTCCAATTAGGGTTTTTAACCAATCTTGTGCATCCAATAGGTGTTTTGTGTCATTGGATGAACATTTAGGTCGTTTTCGTCCTCCCTACACTTAATCTTGTCCAATTAGGGTTTTTAACCAATCTTGTGCATCCAATAGGTGTTTTGTGTCAATGGATGAACATTTAGGTCAATTTCGTCCTCCCTACATTTTATCTTGTCCAATTAGGGTTTCTAACCAATCTTGTGCATCCAGTTGGTGTTTTTGTGTCATTGGATGAACAATTAGGTCATTTTCGTCCTCCCTAGGATAATTCTTATCCAATTAGGGTTTTTAACCAATCTTGTGCATCCAATAGGTGTTTTGTGTCGTTGGATGAACATTTAGGTCGTTTTCGTCCTCCCTACACTTAATCTTGTCGAATTAGGGTTTTTAACCAATCTTGTGCATCCAATAGGTGTTTTGTGTCATTGGATGAATATTTAGGTCAATTTCGTCCTCCCTAGACTTTATCTTGTCCAATTAGGGTTTCTAACCAATCTTGTGCATCCAATAGGAGTTTTGTGTCATTGGATTAACACTTAGGTCTTTTTCGTCCTCCCTAGGCTAATTCTTATCCAATTAGGGTTTTTAACCAATCTTGTGCATCCAATAGTTGTGTTTGTGTCGTTGGATGAACATTTAGGTCATTTTCGTCCTCCCAACACTTAATCTTGTCCAATTAGGTTTTTTAACCAATCTTGTGCAACCAATAGGTGTTTTGTGTCATTGGATGAATATTTAGGTCATTTTCGTCCTCCCTACACTTAATCTTGTCCAATTAGGGTTTTTGACCAATCTTGTGCATCCAATAGGTGTTTTGTGTCATTGGATGAACATTTAGGTCATTTTCGTCGTCCCTACACTTAATCTTGTCCAATTTGGGTTTTTAACTAATCTTGTGCATCCAATAGGTGTTTTGGGTCATTAGATGAACATTTAGGTCATTTTCGTCCTCCCTACATTTTATCTTGTCCAATTAGGGTTTCTAACCAATCTTGTTCATCCAGTTTGTGTTTTTGTGTCATTGGATGAGCAATTAGGTCATTTTCGTCCTCCCTAGGATAATTCTTGTCCAATTAGTGTTTTTAACCAATCTAGTGGATCCAATAGGTGTTTTGTGTCATTGGATGAACATTTAGGTCATTTTCGTCCTCCCTACACTTAATCTTGTCCAATTAGGGTTTTTAACCAATCTTGTGCATCCAATAGGTGTTTTGTGTCATTGGATGAACATTTAGGTCATTTTCGTCCTCCCTACACTTTATCCTATCCAATTAGGGTTTCTAACCAATCTTGTGCATCCAATTGGTGTTTTTGTGTCATTGGATGAACATTTAGGTCATTTTCGTCCTCCCTACACTTAATCTTGTCCAATTTGGGTTTTTAACCAATCTTGTGCATCCAATAGGTGTTTTGTGTCATTGGAAGATCATTTAGGTCATTTTCGTCCTCCCGACACTTTATCTTGTCAATTTACGGTTTCTAACCAATCTTGTGCGTCCAATTGGTGTTTTTGTGTAATTGGATGAACAATTAGGTCATTTTCGTCCTCCCTAGGATAATTCTAGTCCAATTAGGGTTTTTAATCAATCTTGTGCATCCAATAGGTGTTTTGTATCATTAGACGAATATTTACGTCATTTTCGTCCTCCCTACACTTAATCTTGTCCAATTAGGGTTTTTAACCAATCTTGTGCATCCAATAGGTGTTTTGTGTCATTGGATGAACATTTAGGTCATTTTCGTCCTCCCTACATTTTATCTTATCCAATTAGGGTTTCAAACCAATCTTGTACATCCAATTGGTGTTTTTGTGTAGTTCGATGAACAATTAGGTCATTTTCGTCCTCCCTAGGATGATTCTTGTCCAATTAGGGTTTCTAACCAATCTTGTTCATCCAGTTGGTGTTTTTGTGTCATTGGATGAGCAATTAGGTCATTTTCGTCCTCCCTAGGCTAATTCTTGTCCAATTAGCGTTTTTAACCAATCTTGTGCATCCAATAGGTGTTTTGTGTCATTGGATGAACATTTAGGTCATTTTCGTCCTCCCTAGGCTAATTCTTATCCAATTAGGGTTTTTAACCAATCTTGTGCATCCAATAGGTGCTTTGTGTCATTGGATGAATATTTAGGTCATTTTCGTCCTCCTTACACTTAATCTTGTCCAATTAGTGTTTTTGACCAATCTTGTGCATCCAATAGGTGTTTTGTATCATTGGATGAACATTTAGGTCATTTTCGTCCTCCCTACACTTTATCTTATCCAATTAGGGTTTCTAACCAATCTTGTGCATCCAATTGGTGTTTTTGTATCATTGGATGAACATTTAGGTCATTTTCGTCCTCCCTACACTTAATCTTGTCCAATTTGGGTTTTTAACCAATCTTGTGCATCCAATAGGTGTTTTGGGTCATTGGATGAACATTTAGGTCATTTTCGTCCTGCCTACACTTAATCTTGTCCAATTAGGGTTTTTAACCAATCTTGTGCATCCAATAGGTGTTTTGTGTCATTGGATGAATATTTAGGTCATTTTCGTCCTCCCTACACTTTATTTTGTCAAATTAGGGTTTCTAACCAATCTTGTGCATCCAATAGGAGTTTTGTGTCATTGGATTAACACTTAGGTCTTTTTCGTCCTCCCTAGGCTAATTCTTATCCAATTAGGGTTTTTAACCAATCTTGTGCATCCAATAGTTGTGTTTGTGTCGTTGGATGAACATTTAGGTCATTTTCGTCCTCCCAACACTTAATCTTGTCCAATTAGGTTTTTTAACCAATCTTGTGCATCCAATAGGTGTTTTGTGTCATTGGATGAACATTTAGGTCATTTTCGTCCTCCCTACACTTAATCTTGTCCAATTTGGGTTTTTAACCAATCTTGTGCATCCAATAGGTGTTTTGGGTCATTGGATGAACATTTAGGTCATTTTCGTCCTCCCTACATTTGATCTTGTCCAATTAGGGTTTCTAACCAATCTTGTTCATCCAGTTGGTGTTTTTGTGTCATTGGATGAGCAATTAGGTCATTTGCGTCCTCCCTAGGCTAATTCTTGTCCAATTAGCGTTTTTAACCAATCTTGTGCATCCAATAGGTGTTTTGTGTCATTGGATGAACATTTAGGTCATTTTCGTCCTCCCTAGGCTAATTCTTATCCAATTAGGGTTTTTAACCAATCTTGTGCATCCAATAGGTGCTTTGTGTCATTGGATGAATATTTAGGTCATTTTCGTCCTCCTTATACTTAATCGTGTCCAATTAGGGTTTTTAACCAATCTTGTGCATCCAATAGGTGTTTTGTGCCATTGGATGAATATTTATGTCATTTTCGTCCTCCCTACACTTAATCTTGTCCAATTAGCGTTTTTAACCAATCTTGTGCATCCAATAGGTGTTTTGTGTCATTGGATGAACATTTAGGTCATTTTCGTCCTCCCTAGGCTAATTCTTATCCAATTAGGGTTTTTAACCAATCTTGTGCATCCAATAGGTGCTTTGTGTCATTGGATGAATATGTAGGTCATTTTCGTGCTCCTTACACTTAATCTTGTCCAATTAGAGTTTTTGACCAATCTTGTGCATCCAATAGGTGTTTTGTGTCATTGGATGAACATTTAGGTCATTTTCGTCCTCCCTACACTTTATCTTATCCAATTAGGGTTTCTAACCAATCTTGTGCATCCAATTGGTGTTTTTGTGTCATTGGATGAACATTTAGGTCATTTTCGTCCTCCCTACACTTAATCTTGTCCAATTTGGGTTTTTAACCAATCTTGTGCATCCAATAGGTGTTTTGGGTCATTGGATGAACATTTAGGTCATTTT
>JBBPBS010000141.1:271972-323345 GCA_037974835.1 Cicer judaicum
AATTAGGGTTTCTAACCAATCTTGTGCATCCAATAGGAGTTTTGTGTCATTGGATTAACACTTAGGTCTTTTTCGTCCTCCCTAGGCTAATTCTTATCCAATTAGGGTTTTTAACCAATCTTGTGCATCCAATAGTTGTGTTTGTGTCGTTGGATGAACATTTAGGTCATTTTCGTCCTCCCAACACTTAATCTTGTCCAATTAGGTTTTTTAACCAATCTTGTGCATCCAATTGGTGTTTTGTGTCATTGGATGAATATTTAGGTCATTTTCGTCCTCCCTACACTTAATCTTGTCCAATTAGGGTTTTTGACCAATCTTGTGCATCCAATAGGTGTTTTGTGTCATCGGATGAACATTTAGGTCATTTTCGTCCTCCCTACACTTTATCTTATCCAATTAGGGTTTCTAACCAATCTTGTGCATCCAATTGGTGTTTTTGTGTCATTGGATGAACAATTAGGTCATTTTCGTCCTCCCTAGGATAATTATTGTCCAATTAGGATTTTTAACCAATCTTGTGCATCCAATAGGTGTTTAGTGTCATTGGATGACATATAGGTCATTTTCGTCCTCCCTACACTTTATCTTATCCAATTAGGGTTTCTAACCAATCTTATGCATCCAATTGGTGTTTTTGTGTCATTGGATGAACATTTAGGTCATTTTCGTCCTCCCTACACTTAATCTTGTCCAATTTGGGTTTTTAACCAATCTTGTGCATCCAATAGGTGTTTTGGGTCATTGGATGAACATTTAGGTCATTTTCGTCCTCCCTACATTTTATCTTGTCCAATTAGGGTTTCTAACCAATCTTGTGCATCCAGTTGGTGTTTTTGTGTCATTGGATGAACAATTAGGTCATTTTCGTCCTCCCTAGGATAATTCTTGTCCAATTAGGGTTTTTAACCAATCTTGTGGATCCAATAGGTGTTTTGTGTCATTGGATGAACATTTAGGTCATTTTCGTCCTCCCTACACTTAATCTTGTCCAATTAGGGTTTTTAACCAATCTTTTGCATCCAATAGGTGTTTTGAGTCATTGGATAAATATTTAGGTCTTTTTCGTCCTCCCTACACTTTATCTTGTCCAATTAGGGTTTCTAACCAATCTTGTGCATCCAATAGGAGTTTTGAGTCATGGTATTAACACTTAGGTCTTTTTCGTCCTCCCTAGGCTAATTCTTATCCAATTAGGGTTTTTAACCAATCTTGTGCATCCAATAGTTGTGTTTGTGTAATTGGATGAACATTTAGGTCATTTCCGTCCTCCCAACACTTAATCTTGTCCAATTAGGTTTTTTAACCAATCTTGTGCATCCAATAGGTGTTTTGTGTCATTGGATGAACATTTAGGTCATTTTCGTCCTCCCTACACTTTATCTTATCCAATTAGGGTTTCTAACAATTCTTGTGCATCCAGTTGGTGTTTTTGTGTCATTGGATGAACATTTAGGTCATTTTCGTCCTCCCTAGGATAATTCTTGTCCAATTAGGGTTTCTATAAATTCTTGTGCATCCAATTGGTGTTTTTGTGTCATTGGATGAACAATTAGGTCATTTTCGTCCTCCCTATGATAATTGTTGTCCAATTAGGGTTTTTAACCAATCTTGTGCAACCAATAGGTGTTTTGTGTCATTGGACGAATATTTACGTCATTTTCGTCCTCCCTACACTTAATCTTGTCCAATTAGGGTTTTTGACCAATCTTGTGCATCCAATAGGTGTTTTGTGTCATTGGATGAACATTGAGGTCATTTTCGTCCTCCCTACACTTTATCTTATCCAATTAGGGTTTCTAACCAATCTTGTGCATCCAATTGGTGTTTTTGTGTCATTGGATGAACAATTAGGTCATTTTCGTCCTCCCTAGGATAATTATTGTCCAATTAGGATTTTTAACCAATCTTGTGCATCCAATAGGTGTTTTGTGTCATTGGATGAACATTTAGGTCATTTTCGTCCTCCCTACACTTTATCTTATCCAATTAGGGTTTCTAACAAATCTTTTGCATCCAATTGGTGTTTTTGTGTCATTGGATGAACATTTAGGTCATTTTCGTCCTCCCTACACTTAATCTTGTCCAATTTGGTTTTTTAACCAATCTTGTGCATCCAATAGGTGTTTTGGGTCATTGGATGAACATTTAGGTCATTTTCGTCCTCCCTACATTTTATCTTGTCCAATTAGGGTTTCTAACCAATCTTGTGCATCCAGTTGGTGTTTTTGTGTCATTGGATGAACAATTAGGTCATTTTCGTCCTCCCTAGGATAATTATTGTCCAATTAGGATTTTTAACCAATCATGTGCATCCAATAGTTGTGTTTGTGTCGTTGGATGAACATTTAGGTCATTTCCGTCCTCCCAACACTTAATCTTGTCCAATTAGGTTTTTTAACCAATCTTGTGCATCCAATAGGTGTTTTGTGTCATTGGATGAATATTTAGGTCAATTTCGTCCTCCCTACACTTTATCTTGTCCAATTAGGGTTTCTAACCAATCTTGTGCATCCAATTGGTGTTTTTGTGTCATTGGATGAACAATTAGGTCATTTTCGTCCTCCCTAGGATAATTATTGTCCAATTAGGATTTTTAACCAATCTTGTGCATCCAATAGGTGTTTTGTGTCATTGGATGAACATTTAGGTCATTTTCGTCCTCCCTACACTTTATCTTATCCAATTAGGGTTTCTAACCAATCTTGTGCATCTAATTGGTGTTTTTGTGTCATTGGATGAACATTTAGGTCATTTTCGTCCTCCCTACACTTAATCTTGTCCAATTTGGGTTTTTAACCAATCTTGTGCATCCAATAGGTGTTTTGGGTCATTGGATGAACATTTAGGTCATTTTCGTCCTCCCTACATTTTATCTTGTCCAATTAGGGTTTCTAACCAATCTTGTGCATCCAATTGGTGTTTTTGTGTCATTGGATGAACAATTAGGTCATTTTCGTCCTCCCTAGGATAATTCTTGTCCAATTAGGGTTTTTAACCAATCTTGTGCATCCAATAGGTGTTTTGTGTCATTGGATGAACATTTAGGTCGTTTTCGTCCTCCCTACACTTAATCTTGTCCAATTAGGGTTTTTAACCAATCTTGTGCATCCAATAGGTGTTTTGTGTCAATGGATGAACATTTAGGTCAATTTCGTCCTCCCTACATTTTATCTTGTCCAATTAGGGTTTCTAACCAATCTTGTGCATCCAGTTGGTGTTTTTGTGTCATTGGATGAACAATTAGGTCATTTTCGTCCTCCCTAGGATAATTCTTATCCAATTAGGGTTTTTAACCAATCTTGTGCATCCAATAGGTGTTTTGTGTCGTTGGATGAACATTTAGGTCGTTTTCGTCCTCCCTACACTTAATCTTGTCCAATTAGGGTTTTTACCTAATCTTGTGCATCCAATAGGTATTTTGGGTCATTGGATGAACATTTAGTTCATTTTCGTCCTCCCTACATTTGATCTTGTCCAATTAGGGTTTCTAACCAATCTTGTTCATCCAGTTGGTGTTTTTGTGTCATTGGATGAGCAATTAGGTCATTTTCGTCCTCCCTAGGCTAATTCTTGTCCAATTAGCGTTTTTAACCAATCTTGTGCATCCAATAGGTGTTTTGTGTCATTGGATGAACATTTAGGTCATTTTCGTCCTCCCTAGGCTAATTCTTATCCAATTAGGGTTTTTAACCAATCTTGTGAATCCAATAGGTGCTTTGTGTCATCGGATGAATATTTAGGTCATTTTCGTCCTCCTTACACTTAATCTTCTCCAATTAGGGTTTTTAACCAATCTTGTGCATCCAATAGGTGTTTTGTATCATTGGATGAACATTTAGGTCATTTTCGTCCTCCCTACACTTTATCTTATCCAATTAGGGTTTCTAACCAATCTTGTGCATCCAATTGGTGTTTTTGTGTCATTGGATGAACATTTAGGTCATTTTCGTCCTCCCTACACTTAATCTTGTCCAATTTGGGTTTTTAACCAATCTTGTGCATCCAATAGGTGTTTTGGGTCATTGGATGAACATTTAGGTCATTTTCGTCCTCCCTACATTTTATCTTGTCCAATTAGGGTTTCTAACCAATCTTGTGCATCCAGTTGGTGTTTTTGTGTCATTGGATGAACAATTAGGTCATTTTCGTCCTCCCTAGGATAATTATTATCCAATTAGGGTTTTTAACCAATCTTGTGCATCCAATAGGTGTTTTGTGTCGTTGGATGAACATTTAGGTCGTTTTCGTCCTGCCTACACTTAATCTTATCCAATTAGGGTTTTTAACCAATCTTGTGCATCCAATAGGTGTTTTGGGTCATTGGATGAACATTTAGGTCATTTTCGTCCTCCCTACATTTTATCTTGTCCAATTAGGGTTTCTAACCAATCTTGTGCATCCAGTTGGTGTTTTTGTGTCATTGGATGAACAATTAGGTCATTTTCGTCCTCCCTACACTTAATCTTGTCCAATTTGGGTTTTTAACCAATCTTGTGCATCCAATAGGTGTTTTGGGTCATTGGATGAACATTTAGGTCATTTTCGTCCTCCCTACATTTTATCTTGTCCAATTAGGGTTTCTAACCAATCTTGTGCATCCAGTTGGTGTTTTTGTGTCATTGGATGAACAATTAGGTCATTTTCGTCCTCCCTAGGATAATTATTATCCAATTAGGGTTTTTAACCAATCTTGTGCATCCAATAGGTGTTTTGTGTCGTTGGATGAACATTTAGGTCGTTTTCGTCCTGCCTACACTTAATCTTATCCAATTAGGGTTTTTAACCAATCTTGTGCATCCAATAGGTGTTTTGTGTCCTTGGATGAATATTTAGGTCAATTTCGTCCTCCCTAGACTTTATCTTGTCCAATTAGAGTTTCTAACCAATCTTGTGCATCCAATAGGAGTTTTGTGTCATTGGATTAACACTTAGGTCTTTTTCGTCCTCCCTAGGCTAATTCTTATCCAATTAGGGTTTTTAACCAATCTTGTGCATCCAATAGTTGTGTTTGTGTCGTTGGATGAACATTGAGGTCATTTTCGTCCTCCCAACACTTAATCTTGTCCAATTAGGTTTTTTAACCAATCTTGTGCATCCAATAGGTGTTTTGTGTCATTGGATTAATATTTAGGTCATTTTCGTCCTCCCTACACTTAATCTTGTCCAATTAGGGTTTTTGACCAATCTTGTGCATCCAATAGGTGTTTTGTGTCATTGGATGAACATTTAGGTCATTTTTGTCCTCCCTACACTTTATCTTATCCAATTAGGGTTTCTCACCAATCTTGTGCATCCAATTGGTGTTTTTGTGTCATTGGATGAACAATTAGGACATTTTCGTCCTCCCTAGGATAATTGTTGTCCAATTAGGATTTTTAACCAATCTTGTGCATGCAATAGGTGTTTAGTGTCATTGGATGAACATATAGGTCATTTTCGTCCTCCCTACACTTTATCTTATCCAATTAGGGTTTCTAACCAATCTTATGCATCCAATTGGTGTTTTTGTGTCATTGGATGAACATTTAGGTCATTTTCGTCCTCCCTACACTTAATCTTGTCCAATTTGGTTTTTTAACCAATCTTGTGCATCCAATAGGTGTTTTGGGTCATTGGATGAACATTTAGGTCATTTTCGTCCTCCCTACATTTTATCTTGTCCAATTAGGGTTTCTAACCAATCTTGTGCATCCAGTTGGTGTTTTTGTGTCATTGGATGAACAATTAGGTCATTTTCGTCCTCCCTAGGATAATTATTGTCCAATTAGGATTTTTAACCAATCTTGTGCATCCAATAGGTGTTTTGTGTCATTGGATGAACATTTAGGTCATTTTCGTCCTCCCTACACTTTATCTTATCCAATTAGGGTTTCTAACCAATCTTGTGCATCCAATTGGTGTTTTTGTGTCATTGGATGAACATTTAGGTCATTTTCGTCCTCCCTACACTTAATCTTGTCCAATTTGGGTTTTTAACCAATCTTGTGCATCCAATAGGTGTTTTGTGTCATTGGAAGATCATTTAGGTCATTTTCGTCCTCCCGACACTTTATCTTGTCAAATTACGGTTTTTAACCAATCTTGTGCATCCAATTGGTGTTTTTGTGTCATTGGACGAATATTTACGTCATTTTCGTCCTCCCTACACTTAATCTTGTCCAATTAGGGTTTTCAACCAATCTTGTGCATCCAATTGGTGTTTTGTATCATTGGATGAACATTTAGGTCATTTTCGTCCTCCCTACATTTTATCTTATCCAATTAGGGTTTCAAACCAATCTTGTGCATCCAATTGGTGTTTTTGTGTAGTTCGATGAACAATTAGGTCATTTTCGTCCTCCCTAGGATAATTCTTGTCCAATTAGGGTTTCTAACCAATCTTGTTCATCTAGTTGGTGTTTTTGTGTCATTGGATGAGCAATTAGGTCATTTTCGTCCTCCCTAGGCTAATTCTTGTCCAATTAGCGTTTTTAACCAATCTTGTGCATCCAATAGGTGTTTTGTGTCATTGGATGAACATTTAGGTCATTTTCGTCCTCCCTAGGCTAATTCTTATCCAATTAGGGTTTTTAACCAATCTTGTGCATCCAATAGGTGCTTTGTGTCATTGGATGAATATGTAGGTCATTTTCGTGCTCCTTACACTTAATCTTGTCCAATTAGAGTTTTTGACCAATCTTGTGCATCCAATAGGTGTTTTGTGTCATTGGATGAACATTTAGGTCATTTTCGTCCTCCCTACACTTTATCTTATCCAATTAGGGTTTCTAACCAATCTTGTGCATCCAATTGGTGTTTTTGTGTCATTGGATGAACATTTAGGTCATTTTCGTCCTCCCTACACTTAATCTTGTCCAATTTGGGTTTTTAACCAATCTTGTGCATCCAATAGGTGTTTTGGGTCATTGGATGAACATTTAGGTCATTTTCGTCCTCCCAACACTTAATCTTGTCCAATTAGGGTTTCTAACCAATCTTGTGCATCCAGTTGGGGTTTTTGTGTCATTGGATGAACAATTAGGTCATTTTCGTCCTCCCTAGGATAATTCTTGTCCAATTAGGGTTTTTAGCCAATCTTGTGCATCCAATAGGTGTTTTGTGTAATTGGATGAACATTTAGGTCATTTTCGTCCTCCCTACACTTTATCTTGTCCAATTAGCGTTTTTAACCAATCTTGTGCATCCAATAGGTGTTTTGTGCCATTGGATGAATATTTATGTCATTTTCGTCCTCCCTACACTTAATCTTGTCCAACTAGGGTTTTTAACCAATCTTGAGCATCCAATAGGTGTTTTTGTGTCATTGGATGAACATTTAGGTCATTTTTATCCTCCCTAGGCTTATGCTTGTCCAATTAGGGTTTCTAACCAATCTTGTGCAGCCAATAGTTATGTTTGTGTCGTTGGATGAACGTTTAGGTCATTTTTGTCCTCCCTAAACTTAACCTTGTCCAATTAGGGTTTCTAACCAATCTTGTGCATCCAATAGGTGTGTTTGTGTCATTGGATGAACAATTAAGTCATTTTCGTCCTCCCTAGGCTAATTCTTGTCCAATTAGCGTTTTTAACCAATCTTGTGCATCCAATAGGTGTTTTGTGTCATTGGATGAACATTTAGGTCATTTTCGTCCTCCCTAGGCTAATTCTTATCCAATTAGGGTTTTTAACCAATCTTGTGCATCCAATAGGTGCTTTGTGTCATTGGATGAATATTTAGGTCATTTTCGTCCTCCTTACACTTAATCTTGTCCAGTTAGGGTTTTTGACCAATCTTGTGCATCCAATAGGTGTTTTGTGTCATTGGATGAACATTTAGGTCATTTTCGTCCTCCCTACACTTTATCTTATCCAATTAGGGTTTCTAACCAATCTTGTGCATCCAATTGGTGTTTTTGTGTCATTGGATGAACATTTAGGTCATTTTCGTCCTCCCTAGGCTAATTCTTGTCCAATTAGGGTTTTTAACCAATCTTGTGCATCCAATAGGTGTTTTGTGTCATTGGATGAACATTTTAGGTCATTTTCGTCCTCCGTAGGCTAATTCTTGTCCAATTAGGGTTTCTAACGAATTTTGTGCATCCAATAGGTGTTTTTGTATCATTGGATGAACAATTAGGTCATTTTCGTCCTCCCTAGGCTATTTCTTGTCTAATTAGGGTTTTTAACCAATCTTGTGCATCCAATAGGTGTTTTGTGTCATTGGATGAACATTTTAGGTCATTTTCGTCCTCCCTAGGCTAATTCTTGTCCAATTAGGGTTTCTAACGAATTTTGTGCATCCAATAGGTGTTTTTGTGTCATTGGATGAACATTTAGGTCATTTTCGTCCTCCCTAGGCTAATTCTTGTCCAATTAGGGTTTTTAACCAATCTTGTGCATCCAATAGGTGTTTTGTGTCATTGGATGAACATTTTAGGTCATTTTCGTCCTCCCTAGGCTAATTCTTGTCCAATTAGGGTTTCTAACGAATTTTGTGCATCCAATAGGTGTTTTTGTATCATTGGATGAACAATTAGGTCATTTTCGTCCTCCCTAGGCTATTTCTTGTCTAATTAGGGTTTTTAACCAATCTTGTAAATCCAATAGATGTTTTGTGTCAATGGATGAAAATTTAGGTCATTTTCGTTCTCCCTAGGCTTATTCTTGTCCAATTAGGGTTTTTCACCAATCTTGTGCATCCAATAGGTGTTTTTGTGTCATTGGATGAACATTTAGGTCATTTTCGTCCTCCCTAGGCTAATTCTTGTCCAATTAGGGTTTTTAACCAATCTTGTGCATCCAATAGGTGTTTTGTGTCATTGGATGAACAATTAGGTCATTTTCGTCCTCCCTAGGCTAATTCTTATCCAATTAGGGTTTTTAACCAATCTTGTGCATCCAATAGGTGTTTTGTGTCATCGGATGAACATTTAGGTCATTTTTGTCCCCCCTACACTTAATCTTGTCCAATTAGAGTTTTTAACCAATCTTGTGCATCCAATAGGTGTTTTGTGTCATTGGATGAACATTTAGGTCATTTTCGTCCTCCCTACACTTTATCTTGTCCAATTAAGGTTTCTAACCAACCTTGTGCATCCAATTGGTGTTTTTGTGTCATTGGATGAACAATTAGGTCATTTTCGTCCTCCCTAGGATAATTCTTGTCCAATTAAGGTTTCTAACCAATCTTGTTCATCCAGTTGGTGTTTTTGTGTCATTGGATGAGCAATTAGGTCATTTTCGTCCTCCCTAGGCTAATTCTTGTCCAATTAGCGTTTTTAACCAATCTTGTGCATCCAATAGGTGTTTTGTGTCATTGGATGAACATTTAGGTCATTTTCATCCTCCCTAGGCTAATTCTTATCATATTAGGGTTTTTAACCAATCTTGTGCATCCAATAGGTGCTTTGTGTCATTGGATGAATATTTAGGTCATTTTCGTTCTCCCTACACTTAATCTTGTCCAATTAGGGTTTTTAACCAATCTTGAGCATCCAATAGGTGGTTTTGTGTCATTGGATGAACATTTAGGTCATTTTTATCCTCCCTAGGCTTATGCTTGTCCAATTAGGGTTTCTAACCAATCTTGTGCAGCCAATAGTTATGTTTGTGTCGTTGGATGAACGTTTAGGTCATTTTTGTCCTCCCTAAACTTAACCTTGTCCAATTAGGGTTTCTAACCAATCTTGTGCATCCAATAGGTGTGTTTGTGTCATTGGATGAACAATTAAGTCATTTTCGTCCTCCCTAGGCTAATTCTTGTCCAATTAGCGTTTTTAACCAATCTTGTGCATCCAATAGGTGTTTTGTGTCATTGGATGAACATTTAGGTCATTTTCGTCCTCCCTACACTTTATCTTATCCAATTAGGGTTTCTAACCAATCTTGTGCTTCCAATTGGTGTTTTTGTGTCATTGGATGAACAATTAGGTCATTTTCGTCCTCCCTAGGATAATTATTGTCCAATTAGGATTTTTAACCAATCTTGTGCATCCAATAGGTGTTTTGTGTCATTGGATGAACATATAGGTCATTTTCGTCCTCCCTACATTTTATCTTGTCCAATTAGGGTTTCTAACCAATCTTGTGCATCCAGTTGGTGTTTTTGTGTCATTGGATGAACAATTAGGTCATTTTCGTCCTCCCTAGGATAATTCTTGTCCAATTAGGGTTTTTAACCAATCTTGTGCATCCAATAGGTGTTTTGTGTCATTGGATGAACATTTAGGTCGTTTTCGTCCTCCCTACACTTAATCTTGTCCAATTAGGGTTTTTAACCAATCTTGTGCATCCAATAGTTGTGTTTGTGTCGTTGGATGAAAATTTAGGTCATTTCCGTCCTCCTGACACTTAATCTTGTCCAATTAGGTTTTTTAACCAATCTTGTGCATCCAATAGGTGTTTTGTGTCATTGGATGAACAATTAGGTCATTTTCGTCCTCCCTAGGATAATTATTGTCCAATTAGGATTTTTAACCAATCTAGTGCATCCAATAGGTGTTTTGTGTCATTGGATGAACATTTAGGTCATTTTCGTCCTCCCTACACTTTATCTTATCCAATTAGGGTTTCTAACCAATCTTGTGCATCCAATTGGTGTTTTTGTGTCATTGGATGAACATTTAGGTCATTTTCGTCCTCCCTACACTTAATCTTGTCCAATTTGGGTTTTTAACTAATCTTGTGCATCCAATAGGTGTTTTGGGTCATTGGATGAACATTTAGGTCATTTTCGTCCTCCCTACATTTTATCTTGTCCAATTAGGGTTTCTAACCAATCTTGTGCATCCAGTTGGGGTTTTTGTGTCATTGGATGAACAATTAGGTCATTTTCGTCCTCCCTAGGATAATTCTTGTCCAATTAGGGTTTTTAACCAATCTTGTGCATCCAATAGGTGTTTTGTGTAATTGGATGAACATTTAGGTCATTTTCGTCCTCCCTACACTTAATCTTGTCCAATTAGCGTTTTTAACCAATCTTGTGCATCCAATAGGTGTTTTGTGCCATTGGATGAATATTTATGTCATTTTCGTCCTCCCTACACTTAATCTTGTCCAATTAGGGTTTTTAACCAATCTTGAGCATCCAATAGGTGGTTTTGTGTCATTGGATGAACATTTAGGTCATTTTTTTATCCTCCCTAGGCTTATGCTTGTCCAATTAGGATTTCTAACCAATCTTGTGCAGCCAATAGTTATGTTTGTGTCGTTGGATGAACGTTTAGGTCATTTTTGTCCTCCCTAAACTTAACCTTGTCCAATTAGGGTTTCTAACCAATCTTGTGCATCCAATAGGTGTGTTTGTGTCATTGGATGAACAATTAAGTCATTTTCGTCCTCCCTAGGCTAATTCTTGTCCAATTAGCGTTTTTAACCAATCTTGTGCATCCAATAGGTGTTTTGTGTCATTGGATGAACATTTAGGTCATTTTCGTCCTCCCTACACTTTATCTTATCCAATTAGGGTTTCTAACCAATCTTGTGCATCCAATTGGTGTTTTTGTGTCATTGGATGAACATTTAGGTCATTTTCGTCCTCCGTACACTTAATCTTGTCCAATTTGGGTTTTTAACCAATCTTGTGCATCCAATAGGTGTTTTGGGTCATTGGATGAACATTTTGGTCATTTTCGTCCTCCCTACATTTTATCTTGTCCAATTAGGGTTTCTAACCAATCTTGTGCATCCAGTTGGTGTTTTTGTGTCATTGGATGAACAATTAGGTCATTTTCGTCCTCCCTACACTTAATCTTGTCCAATTTGGGTTTTTAACCAATCTTGTGCATCCAATAGGTGTTTTGGGTCATTGGATGAACATTTAGGTCATTTTCGTCCTCCCTACATTTTATCTTGTCCAATTAGGGTTTCTAACCAATCTTGTGCATCCAGTTGGTGTTTTTGAGTCATTGGATGAACAATTAGGTCATTTTCGTCCTCCCTAGGATAATTCTTGTCCAATTAGGGTTTTTAACCAATCTTGTGCATCCAATAGGTGTTTTGTGTCATTGGATGAACATTTACGTCATTTTCGTCCTCCCTACACTTAATCTTGTCCAATTAGGGTTTTTAACCAATCTTGTGCATCCAATAGGTGTTTTTGTGTCATTGGATGAACATTTAGGTCATTTTCGTCCTCCCTACACTTAATCTTGTCCAATTAGGGTTTTTAACCAATCTTGTTCATTCAATAGGTGTGTTGTGTCATTGGATGAATATTTAGGTCATTTTCGTCCTCCCTAAACTTAATCTTATCCAATTAGGGTTTTTAACCAATCTTGTGCATCTAATAGGTGTTTTGTGTCATTGGATGAACATTTAGGTCATTTTTGTCCTCCTTATGCTAATTCTTATCCAATTAGGGTTTTTAACCAATCTTGTGCATCCAATAGGTGTTTTGTGTCATTGGATGAACATTTAGGTCATTTTCGTCCTCCCTACACTTAATCTTGTCCAATTACGGTTTTTAACCAATCTTGTTCATTCAATAGGTGTGTTGTGTCATTGGATGAATATTTATGTCATTTTCGTCCTCCCTAAACTTAATCTTATCCAATTAGGGTTTTTAACCAATCTTGTGCATCCAATAGGTGTTTTGTGTCATTGGATGAACATTTAGGTCATTTTCGTCCTCCTTAGGCTAATTCTTATCCAATTAGGGTTTTTAACCAATCTTGTGCATCCAATAGGTGTTTTGTGTCATTGGATGAACATTTAGGTCATTTTCGTCCTCCCTACACTTAATCTTGTTCAATTAGGGTTTTTAACCAATCTCGTGCATCCAATAGGTGTTTTGTGTCATTGGATGAACACTTAGGTCATTTTCGTCCTCCTTAGGCTAATTCTTATCCAATTAGGGTTTTTAACCAATCTTGTGCATCCAATAGGTGTTTTGTGTCATTGGATGAACATTTAGGTCATTTTCGTCCTCCCTACACTTAATCTTGTTCAATTAGGGTTTCTAGCCAATCTTGTGCATCCGATAGGTGTTTTTGTGTCATTGGATGAACATTTAGGTCATTTTCGTCCTCCCTACACTTAATCTTGTCCAATTAGGGTTTTTAACCAATCTTGTGCATCCAATAGGTGTTTTGTGTCATTGGATGAACATTTAGGTCATTTTCGTCCTCCCTACACTTTATCCTATCCAATTAGGGTTTCTAACCAATCTTGTGCATCCAATTGGTGTTTTTGTGTCATTGGATGAACATTTAGGTCATTTTCGTCCTCCCTACACTTAATCTTGTCCAATTTGGGTTTTTAACCAATCTTGTGCATCCAATAGGTGTTTTGTGTCATTGGAAGATCATTTAGGTCATTTTCGTCCTCCCGACACTTTATCTTGTCAAATTACGGTTTCTAACCAATCTTGTGCATCCAATTGGTGTTTTTGTGTAATTGGATGAACAATTAGGTCATTTTCCTCCTCCCTAGGCTAATTCTTGTCCAATTAGCGTTTTTAACCAATCTTGTGCATCCAATAGGTGTTTTGTGTCATTGGATGAACATTTAGGTCATTTTCGTCCTCCCTAGGCTAATTCTTATCCAATTAGGGTTTTTAACCAATCTTGTGCATCCAATAGGTGCTTTGTGTCATTGGATGAATATGTAGGTCATTTTCGTGCTCCTTACACTTAATCTTGTCCAATTAGAGTTTTTGACCAATCTTGTGCATCCAATAGGTGTTTTGTGTCATTGGATGAACATTTAGGTCATTTTCGTCCTCCCTACACTTTATCTTATCCAATTAGGGTTTCTAACCAATCTTGTGCATCCAATTGGTGTTTTTGTGTCATTGGATGAACATTTAGGTCATTTTCGTCCTCCCTACACTTAATCTTGTCCAATTTGGGTTTTTAACCAATCTTGTGCATCCAATAGGTGTTTTGG
This sequence comes from Cicer judaicum, assembly GCA_037974835.1. Classification (NCBI taxonomy): domain Eukaryota; kingdom Viridiplantae; phylum Streptophyta; class Magnoliopsida; order Fabales; family Fabaceae; genus Cicer; species Cicer judaicum. The sequence continues at coordinate 285,842 of JBBPBS010000141.1, forward strand.
GTCATTGGATGAACATTTAGGTCATTTTCGTCCTCCCTACATTTGATCTTGTCCAATTAGGGTTTCTAACCAATCTTGTTCATCCAGTTGGTGTTTTTGTGTCATTGGATGAGCAATTAGGTCATTTTCGTCCTCCCTAGGCTAATTCTTGTCCAATTAGCGTTTTTAACCAATCTTGTGCATCCAATAGGTGTTTTGTGTCATTGGATGAATATTTAGGTCATTTTCGTCCTCCCTACACTTAATCTTGTCCAATTAGGGTTTTTAACCAATCTTGTGCATCCAATAGGTGTTTTGTGTCATTGGATGAATATTTAGGTCATTTTCGTCCTCCCTACACTTAATCTTGTCCAATTAGGGTTTTTAACCAATCTTGAGCATCCAATAGGTGGTTTTGTGTCATTGGATGAACATTTAGGTCATTTTTATCCTCCCTAGGCTTATGCTTGTCCAATTAGGGTTTCTAACCAATCTTGTGCAGCCAATAGTTATGTTTGTGTCGTTGGATGAACGTTTAGGTCATTTTTGTCCTCCCTAAACTTAACCTTGTCCAATTAGGGTTTCTAACCAATCTTGTGCATCCAATAGGTGTGTTTGTGTCATTGGATGAACAATTAAGTCATTTTCGTCCTCCCTAGGCTAATTCTTGTCCAATTAGCGTTTTTAACCAATCTTGTGCATCCAATAGGTGTTTTGTGTCATTGGATGAACATTTAGGTCATTTTCGTCCTCCCTACACTTTATCTTATCCAATTAGGGTTTCTAACCAATCTTGTGCATCCAATTGGTGTTTTTGTGTCATTGGATGAACATTTAGGTCATTTTCGTCCTCCCTACACTTAATCTTGTCCAATTTGGGTTTTTAACCAATCTTGTGCATCCAATAGGTGTTTTGTGTCATTGGAAGATCATTTAGGTCATTTTCGTCCTCCCGACACTTTATCTTGTCAATTTACGGTTTCTAACCAATCTTGTGCATCCAGTTGGTGTTTTTGTGTAATTGGATGAACAATTAGGTCATTTTCGTCCTCCCTAGGATAATTATTGTCCAATTAGGATTTTTAACCAATCTTGTGCATCCAATAGGTGTTTTGTGTCATTGGATGAACATTTAGGTCATTTTCGTCCTCCCTACACTTTATCTTATCCAATTAGGGTTTCTAACCAATCTTTTGCATCCAATTGGTGTTTTTGTGTCATTGGATAAACATTTAGGTCATTTTCGTCCTCCCTACACTTAATCTTGTCCAATTTGGGTTTTTAACCAATCTTGTGCATCCAATAGGTGTTTTGGGTCATTGGATGAACATTTAGGTCATTTTCGTCCTCCCTACATTTTATCTTGTCCAATTAGGGTTTCTAACCAATCTTGTGCATCCAGTTGGTGTTTTTGTGTCATTGGATGAACAATTAGGTCATTTTCGTCCTTCCTAGGATAATTCTTGTCCAATTAGGGTTTTTAACCAATCTTGTGCATCCAATAGGTGTTTTGTGTAATTGGATGAACATTTAGGTCATTTTCGTCCTCCCTACACTTAATCTTGTCCAATTAGGGTTTTTAACCAATCATGTGCATCCAATAGGAGTTTTGTGTCATTGGATTAACAGTTAGGTCTTTTTCGTCCTCCTTAGGCTAATTCTTATCCAATTAGGGTTTTTAACCAATCTTGTGCATCCAATAGTTGTGTTTGTGTCGTTGGATGAACATTTAGGTCATTTCCGTCCTCCTAACACTTAATCTTGTCCAATTAGGTTTTTTAACCAATCTTGTGCATCCAATAGGTGTTTTGTGTCATTGGATGAATATTTAGGTCATTTTCGTCCTCCCTACACTTAATCTTGTCCAATTAGGGTTTTTGACCAATCTTGTGCATCCAATAGGTGTTTTGTGTCATTGGATGAACATTGAGGTCATTTTCGTCCTCCCAACACTTAATCTTGTCCAATTAGGTTTTTTAACCAATCTTGTGCATCCAATAGGTGTTTTGTGTCATTGGATGAATATTTAGGTCATTTTCGTCCTCCCTACACTTAATCGTGTCCAATTAGGGTTTTTGACCAATCTTGTGCATCCAATAGGTGTTTTGTGTCATTGGATGAACATTGAGGTCATTTTCGTCCTCCCTACACTTTATCTTATCCAATTAGGGTTTCTAACCAATCTTGTGCATCCAATTGGTGTTTTTGTGTCATTGGATGAACAATTAGGTCATTTTCGTCCTCCCTAGGATAATTATTGTCCAATTAGGATTTTTAACCAATCTTGTGCATCCAATAGGTGTTTTGTGTCATTGGATGAACATATAGGTCATTTTCGTCCTCCCTACACTTTATCTTATCCAATTAGGGTTTCTAACCAATCTTATGCATCCAATTGGTGTTTTTGTGTCATTGGATGAACATTTAGGTCATTTTCGTCCTCCCTACACTTAATCTTGTCCAATTTGGGTTTTTAACCAATCTTGTGCATCCAATAGGTGTTTTGGGTCATTGGATGAACATTTAGGTCATTTTCGTCCTCCCTACATTTTATCTTGTCCAATTAGGGTTTCTAACCAATCTTGTGCATCCAGTTGGTGTTTTTGTGTCATTGGATGAACAATTAGGTCATTTTCGTCCTCCCTAGGATAATTCTTGTCCAATTAGGGTTTTTAACCAATCTTATGCATCCAATAGGTGTTTTGTGTCATTGGATGAACATTTACGTCATTTTCGTCCTCCCTACACTTAATCTTGTCCAATTAGGGTTTTTAATGAATCTTTTGCATCCAATAGGTGTTTTGAGTCATTGGATGAATATTTAGGTCATTTTCGTCCTCCCTACACTTTATCTTGTCCAATTAGGGTTTCTAACCAATCTTGTGCATCCAATAGGAGTTTTGAGTCATGGGATTAACACTTAGGTCTTTTTCGTCCTCCCTAGGCTAATTCTTATCCAATTGGGGTTTTTAACCAATCTTGTGCATCCAATAGTTGTGTTTGTGTAATTGGATGAACATTTAGGTCATTTCCGTCCTCCCAACACTTAATCTTGTCCAATTAGGTTTTTTAACCAATCTTGTGCATCCAATAGGTGTTTTGTGTCATTGGATGAACATTTAGGTCATTTTCTTCCTCCCTACACTTTATCTTATCCAATTAGGGTTTCTAACAATTCTTGTGCATCCAATTGGTGTTTTTGTGTCATTGGATGAACAATTAGGTCATTTTCGTCCTCCCTATGATAATTCTTGTCCAATTAGGGTTTTTAACCAATCTTGTGCATCCAATAGGTATTTTGTGTCATTGGATGAACATTTAGGTCATTTTCGTCCTCCCTACACTTTATCTTATCCAATTAGGGTTTCTAACCAATCTTGTGCATCCAATTGGTGTTTTTGTGTCATTGGATGAACATTTAGGTCATTTTCGTCCTCCATAGGATAATTCTTGTCCAATTAGGGTTTCTAACAATTCTTGTGCATCCAATTGGTGTTTTTGTGTCATTGGATGAACAATTAGGTCATTTTCGTCCTCCCTATGATAATTCTTGTCCAATTAGGGTTTTTAACCAATCTTGTGCATCTAATAGGTGTTTTGTGTCATTGGACGAATATTTACGTCATTTTCGTCCTCCCTACACTTAATCTTGTCCAATTTGGGTTTTTAACCAATGTTGTGCATCCAATAGGTGCTTTGTGTCATTGGATGAATATTTAGGTTATTTTCGTCCTCCTTACACTTAATCTTGTCCAATTAGGGTTTTTAACCAATCTTGTGCATCCAATAGGTGTTTTGTGCCATTGGATGAATATTTATGTCATTTTCGTCCTCCCTACACTTAATCTTGTCCAATTAGGGTTTTTAACCAATCTTGAGCATCCAATAGGTGGTTTTGTGTCATTGGATGAACATTTAGGTCATTTTTATCCTCCCTAGGCTTATGCTTGTCCAATTAGGGTTTCTAACCAATCTTGTGCAGCCAATAGTTATGTTTGTGTCGTTGGATGAACGTTTAGGTCATTTTTGTCCTCCCTAAACTTAACCTTGTCCAATTAGGGTTTCTAACCAATCTTGTGCATCCAATAGGTGTGTTTGTGTCATTGGATGAACAATTAGGTCATTTTCGTCCTCCCTAGGCTAATTCTTGTCCAATTAGGGTTTTTAACCAATCTTGTGCATCCAATAGGTGTTTTGTGTCATTGGAAGATCATTTAGGTAATTTTCATACTCCCGACACTTTATCTTGTCAAATTACGGTTTCTAACCAATCTTGTACATCCAATTGGTGTTTTTGTGTAATTGGATGAACAATTAGGTCATTTTCGTCCTCCCTACACTTAATCTGGTTCAATTAGGGTTTTTGACTAATCTTGTGCATCCAATAGGTGTTTTGTGTCATTGGATGAACATTTAGGTCATTTTCGTCCTCCCTACACTTTATCTTATCCAATTAGGGTTTCTAACCAATCTGGTGCATCCAATTGGTGTTTTTGTGTCATTGGATGAACATTTAGGTCATTTTCGTCCTCCCTACACTTAATCTTGTCCAATTTGGGTTTTTAACCAATCTTGTGCATCCAATAGGTGTTTTGGGTCATTGGATGAACATTTAGGTCATTTTCGTCCTCCCTACATTTTATCTTGTCCAATTAGGGTTTCTAACCAATCTTGTGCATCCAGTTGGTGTTTTTGAGTCATTGGATGAACAATTAGGTCATTTTCGTCCTCCCTAGGATAATTCTTGTCCAATTAGGGTTTTTAACCAATCTTGTGCATCCAATAGGTGTTTTGTGTCATTGGATGAACATTTACGTCATTTTCGTCCTCCCTACACTTAATCTTGTCCAATTAGGGTTTTTAACCAATCTTGTGCATCCAATGGGTGTTTTTGTGTCATTGGATGAACAATTAGGGTTTTTAACCAATCTTGTGCATCCATTAGGTGTTTTGTGTCATTGGATGAACATTTAGGTCATTTTCGACCTCCCTACACTTAATCTTGTCCAATTAGGGTTTCTAACCAATCTTGTGCATCCAATAGGTGTTTTGTGTCATTAGATGAATATTTAGGTCATTTTCGTGCTCTCTACAGTTAATCTTGTCCAATTAGGGTTTTTAAACAATCTGGTGCATCCAATAGGTGTTTTGTGTCATTGGATGAACATTTAGGTCATTTTTGTCCTCCCTAGGCTAATTCTTGTCCAATTAGGGTTTTTAACCAATCTTGTGCATCCAATAGGTGTTTTGTGTCATTGGATGAACATTTAGGTCATTTTTGTCCTCCCTAGGTTAATTCTTGTCCAATTAGGGTTTTTAACCAATCTTGTGCATCCAATAGGTGTTTTGTGTCATTGGATGAACATTTAGGTCATTTTCGTCCTCCCTTGGCTAATTCTTATCCAATTAGGTTTTTAACAAATCTTGTGCATCCAATAGGTGTTTTGTGTGATTGGATGAACATTTAGGTCATTTTCGTCCTCCCTACATTTTATCTTGTCCAATTAGGGTTTCTAACCAATCTTGTGCATCTAGTTGGTGTTTTTGTGTCATTGGATGAACAATTAGGTCATTTTCGTCCTCCCTAGGATAATTCTTGTCCAATTAGGGTTTTTAACCAATCTTGTGCATCCAATAGGTGTTTTGTGTCATTGGATGAACATTTAGGTCGTTTTCGTCCTCCCTACACTTAATCTTGTCCAATTAGGGTTTTTAACCAATCTTGTGCATCCAATAGGTGTTTTGTGTCATTGGATGAACAATTAGGGCATTTTCGTCCTCCCTAGGATAATTCTTGTCCAATTAAGATTTTTAACCAACCTTGTGCATCCAATAGGTGTTTTGTGTCATTGGATGAACATTTAGGTCATTTTCGTCCTCCCTACACTTTATCTTATCCAATTAGGGTTTCTAACCAGTCTTGTGCATCCAATTGGTGTTTTTGTGTAATTCGATGAACAATTAGGTCATTTTCGTCCTCCCTAGGATAATTCTTGTCCAATTAGGGTTTTTAACCAATCTTGTGCATCCAATAGGTGTTTTGTGTCATTGGATGAACATTTAGGTCGTTTTCGTCCTCCCTACACTTAATCTTGTCCAATTAGGGTTTTTAACCAATCTTGTGCATCCAATAGGTGTTTTGTGTCATTGGATGAATATTTAGGTCAATTTCGTCCTCCCTACACTTTATCTTGTCCAATTAGGGTTTCTAACCAATCTTGTGCATCCAATAGGAGTTTTGTGTCATTGGATTAACACTTAGGTCTTTTTCGTCCTCCCTAGGCTAATTCTTATCCAATTAGGGTTTTTAACCAATCTTGTGCATCCAATAGTTGTGTTTGTGTCGTTGGATGAACAATTAGGTCATTTCCGTCCTCCCAACACTTAATCTTGTCCAATTAGGTTTTTTAACCAATCTTGTGCATCCAATAGGTGTTTTGTGTCATTGGATGAATATTTAGGTCATTTTCGTCCTCCCTACACTTAATCTTGTCCAAGTAGGGTTTTTGACCAATCTTGTGCATCCAATAGGTGTTTTGTGTCATTGGATGAACATTTAGGTCATTTTCGTCCTCCCTACACTTTATCTTATCCAATTAGGGTTTCTAACCAATCTTGTGCATCCAATTGGTGTTTTTGTGTCATTGGATGAACATTTAGGTCATTTTCGTCCTCCCTAGGCTAATTCTTGTCCAATTAGGGTTTTTAACCAATCTTGTGCATCCAATAGGTGTTTTGTGTCATTGGATGAACATTTTAGGTCATTGTCGTCCTCCCTAAACTTAATCTTGTCCAATTAGGGTTTCTAACAAATCTTGTGTATCCAATAGGTGTTTTGTGTCATTGGATGAACATTTAGGTCATTTTCGTCCTCCCTAAACTTAATCTTGTCCAATTAGGGTTTCTAACCAATCATGTGCATCCAATAGGTTTTTTTGTGTCATTGGATGAACAATTAGGTCATTTTCGTCCTCCCTAGGCTAATTCTTGTCCAATTAGGGTTTCTAACCAATCTTGTGCATCCAATAGGTGTTTTGTGTCATTGGATGAACATTTAGGTCATTTTCGTCCTCCCTACACTTAATCTTGTCCAATTAGGGTTTTTAACCAATCTTGTTCATTCAATAGGTGTGTTGTGTCATTGGATGAATATTTAGGTCATTTTCGTCCTCCCTAAACTTAATCTTGTCCAATTAGGGTTTTTAACCAATCTTGTGCATCCAATAGGTGTTTTGTGTCATTGGATGAACATTTAGGTCATTTTCGTCCTCCCTAAACTTAATCTTGTCCAATTAGGGTTTTTAAGATATCTTGTTCATCCAATAGGTGTTTTGTGTCATTGGATGAACATTTAGGTCATTTTCGTCCTCCCTACACTTAATCTTGTTCAATTAGGGTTTCTGACCAATCTTGTGCATCCGACAGGTGTTTTTGTGTCATTGGATGAACAATTAGGTCATTTTCGTCCTCCCTAGGCTAATTCTTGTCCAATTAGGGTTTTTAACCAATCTTGTGCATCTAATAGGTGTTTTGTGTCATTGGATGAACATTTAGGTCATTTTCGTCCTCCCTACACTTAATCTTGTCCAATTAGGATTTTTAACCAATCTTGTGCATCTAATAGGTGTTTTGTGTCATTGGATGAACACTTAGGTCATTTTCGTCCTCCCTACACTTAATCTTGTCCAATTAGGTTTTTTAACCAATCTTGTGCATCCAATAGGTGTTTTGTGCATTGGATGAACATTTAGGTCATTTTCGTCCTCCCTACACTTAATCTTGTCCAATTAGCGTTTTTAACCAATCTTGTGCATCCAATAGGTGTTTTGTGTCATTGGATGAACATTTAGGTCATTTTCGTCCTCCCTAGGCTAATTCTTATCCAATTAGGGTTTTTAACCAATCTTGTGCATCCAATAGGTGCTTTGTGTCATTGGATGAATATGTAGGTCATTTTCGTGCTCCTTACACTTAATCTTGTCCAATTAGAGTTTTTGACCAATCTTGTGCATCCAATAGGTGTTTTGTGTCATTGGATGAACATTTAGGTCATTTTCGTCCTCCCTACACTTTATCTTATCCAATTAGGGTTTCTAACCAATCTTGTGCATCCAATTGGTGTTTTTGTGTCATTGGATGAACATTTAGGTCATTTTCGTCCTCCCTACACTTAATCTTGTCCAATTTGGGTTTTTAACCAATCTTGTGCATCCAATAGGTGTTTTGGGTCATTGGATGAACATTTAGGTCATTTTCGTCCTCCCAACACTTAATCTTGTCCAATTAGGGTTTCTAACCAATCTTGTGCATCCAGTTGGGGTTTTTGTGTCATTGGATGAACAATTAGGTCATTTTCGTCCTCCCTAGGATAATTCTTGTCCAATTAGGGTTTTTAGCCAATCTTGTGCATCCAATAGGTGTTTTGTGTAATTGGATGAACATTTAGGTCATTTTCGTCCTCCCTACACTTTATCTTGTCCAATTAGCGTTTTTAACCAATCTTGTGCATCCAATAGGTGTTTTGTGCCATTGGATGAATATTTATGTCATTTTCGTCCTCCCTACACTTAATCTTGTCCAACTAGGGTTTTTAACCAATCTTGAGCATCCAATAGGTGTTTTTGTGTCATTGGATGAACATTTAGGTCATTTTTATCCTCCCTAGGCTTATGCTTGTCCAATTAGGGTTTCTAACCAATCTTGTGCAGCCAATAGTTATGTTTGTGTCGTTGGATGAACGTTTAGGTCATTTTTGTCCTCCCTAAACTTAACCTTGTCCAATTAGGGTTTCTAACCAATCTTGTGCATCCAATAGGTGTGTTTGTGTCATTGGATGAACAATTAAGTCATTTTCGTCCTCCCTAGGCTAATTCTTGTCCAATTAGCGTTTTTAACCAATCTTGTGCATCCAATAGGTGTTTTGTGTCATTGGATGAACATTTAGGTCATTTTCGTCCTCCCTAGGCTAATTCTTATCCAATTAGGGTTTTTAACCAATCTTGTGCATCCAATAGGTGCTTTGTGTCATTGGATGAATATTTAGGTCATTTTCGTCCTCCTTACACTTAATCTTGTCCAATTAGGGTTTTTAACCAATCTTGTGCATCCAATTGGTGTTTTTGTGTCATTGGATGAACATTTAGGTCATTTTCGTCCTCCCTACACTTTATCTTATCCAATTAGGGTTTCTAACCAATCTTGTGCATCCAATTGGTGTTTTTGTGTCATTGGATGAACATTTAGGTCATTTTCCTCCTCCGTACACTTAATCTTGTCCAATTTGGGTTTTTAACCAATCTTGTGCATCCAATAGGTGTTTTGGGTCATTGGATGAACATTTAGGTCATTTTCGTCCTCCCTACATTTTATCTTGTCCAATTAGGGTTTCTAACCAATCTTGTGCATCCAGTTGGTGTTTTTGTGTCATTGGATGAACAATTAGGTCATTTTCGTCCTCCCTACACTTAATCTTGTCCAATTTGGGTTTTTAACCAATCTTGTGCATCCAATAGGTGTTTTGGGTCATTGGATGAACATTTAGGTCATTTTCGTCCTCCCTACATTTTATCTTGTCCAATTAGGGTTTTTAACCAATCTTGTGCATCCAATAGGTGTTTTGTGTCATTGGATGAACATTTAGGTCATTTTCGTCCTCCCTAGGCTAATTCTTATCCAATTAGGTTTTTAACAAATCTTGTGCATCCAATAGGTGTTTTGTGTGATTGGATGAACATTTAGGTCATTTTCGTCCTCCCTACATTTTATCTTGTCCAATTAGGGTTTCTAACCAATCTTGTGCATCCAGTTGGTGTTTTTGTGTCATTGGATGAACAATTAGGTCATTTTCGTCCTCCCTAGGATAATTCTTATCCAATTAGGGTTTTTAACCAATCTTGTGCATCCAATAGGTGTTTTGTGTCGTTGGATGAACATTTAGGTCGTTTTCGTCCTCCCTACACTTAATCTTGTCGAATTAGGGTTTTTAACCAATCTTGTGCATCCAATAGGTGTTTTGTGTCATTGGATGAATATTTAGGTCAATTTCGTCCTCCCTACACTTTATCTTGTCCAATTAGGGTTTCTAACCAATCTTGTGCATCCAATAGGAGTTTTGTGTCATTGGATTAACACTTAGGTCTTTTTCGTCCTCCCTAGGCTAATTCTTATCCAATTAGGGTTTTTAACCAATCTTGTGCATCCAATAGTTGTGTTTGTGTCGTTGGATGAACATTTAGGTCATTTCCGTCCTCCCAACACTTAATCTTGTCCAATTAGGTTTTTTAACCAATCTTGTGCATCCAATAGGTGTTTTGTGTCATTGGATGAATATTTAGGTCATTTTCGTCCTCCCTAGGATAATTTTTGTCCAATTAGGGTTTTTGACCAATCTTGTGCATCCAATAGGTGTTTTGTGTCATTGGATGAACATTTAGGTCATTTTCGTCCTTCCTACACTTTATCTTATCCAATTAGGGTTTCTAACCAATCTTGTGCATCCAATTGGTGTTTTTGTGTCATTGGATGAACAATTAGGTCATTTTCGTCCTCCCTAGGATAATTATTGTCCAATTAGGATTTTTAACCAATCTTGTGCATCCAATAGGTGTTTTGTGTCATTGGATGAACATTTAGGTCATTTTCGTCCTCCCTACACTTTATCTTATCCAATTAGGGTTTCTAACCAATGTTGTGCATCCAATTGGTGTTTTTGTGTCATTGGATGAACATTTAGGTCATTTTCGTCCTCCCTACACTTAATCTTGTCCAATTTGGGTTTTTAACCAATCTTGTGCATCCAATAGGTGTTTTGTGTCATTGGATGAACATTTAGGTCATTTTCGTCCTCCCTAGGCTAATTCTTATCCAATTAGGGTTTTTAACCAATCTTGTGCATCCAATAGGTGCTTTGTGTCATTGGATGAATATTTAGGTCATTTTCGTCCTCCTTACACTTATTCTTGTCCAATTAGGGTTTTTAACCAATCTTGTGCATCCAATAGGTATTTTGGGTCATTGGATGAACATTTAGGTCATTTTCGTCCTCCCTACATTTGATCTTGTCCAATTAGGGTTTCTAACCAATCTTGTTCATCCAGTTGGTGTTTTTGTGTCATTGGATGAGCAATTAGGTTATTTTCGTCCTCCCTAGGCTAATTCTTTTCCAATTAGCGTTTTTAACCAATCTTGTGCATCCAATAGGTGTTTTGTGTCATTGGATGAACATTTAGGTCATTTTCGTCCTCCCTAGGCTAATTCTTATCCAATTAGGGTTTTTAACCAATCTTGTGCATCCAATAGGTGCTTTGTGTCATTGGATGAATATTTAGGTCATTTTCGTCCTCCTTACACTTAATCTTGTCCAATTAGGGTTTTTAACCAATCTTGTGCATCCAATAGGTGTTTTGGGTCATTGGATGAACATTTAGGTCATTTTCGTCCTCCCTACATTTGATCTTGTCCAATTAGGGTTTCTAACCAATCTTGTTCATCCAGTTCGTGTTTTTGTGTCATTGGATGAGCAATTAGGTCATTTTTGTCCTCCCTAAACTTAACCTTGTCCAATTAGGGTTTCTATCCAATCTTGTGCATGCAATAGCTGTGTTTGTGTCATTGGATGAACAATTAGGTCATTTTCGTTCTCCCTAGGATAATTTTTGTCCAATTAGGATTTTTAACCAATCTTGTGCATCCAATAGGTGTTTTGTGTCATTGGATGAACATTTAGGTCATTTTCGTCCTCCCTAGGCTAATTCTTATCCAATTAGGGTTTTTAACCAATCTTGTGCATCCAATAGGTGCTTTGTGTCATTGGATGAATATTTAGGTCATTTTCGTCCTCCTTACACTTAATCTTGTCCAGTTAGGGTTTTTGACCAATCTTGTGCATCCAATAGGTGTTTTGTGTCATTGGATGAACATTTAGGTCATTTTCGTCCTCCCTACACTTTATCTTATCCAATTAGGGTTTCTAACCAATCTTGTGCATCCAATTGGAGTTTTTGTGTCATTGGATGAACATTTAGGTCATTTTCGTCCTCCCTACACTTAATCTTGTCCAATTTGGGTTTTTAACCAATCTTGTGCATCCAATAGGTGTTTTGGGTCATTGGATGAACATTTAGGTCATTTTCGTCCTCCCTAGGCTAATTCTTATCCAATTAGGGTTTTTAACCAATCTTGTGCATCCAATAGGTGCTTTGTGTCATTGGATGAATATTTAGGTCATTTTCGTCCTCCTTACACTTAATCTTGTCCAATTAGGGTTTTTAACCAATCTTTTGCATCCAATAGGTATTTTGGGTCATTGGATGAACATTTAGGTCATTTTCGTCCTCCCTACATTTGATCTTGTCCAATTAGGGTTTCTAACCAATCTTGTTCATCTAGTTGGTGTTTTTGTGTCATTGGATGAGCAATTAGGTCGTTTTCGTCCTCCCTAGGCTAAATCTTGTCCAATTAGCGTTTTTAACCAATCTTGTGCATCCAATAGGTGTTTTGTGTCATTGGATGAACATTTAGGTCATTTTCGTCCTCCCTAGGCTAATTCTTATCCAATTAGGGTTTTTAACCAATCTTGTGCATCCAATAGGTGCTTTGTGTCATTGGATGAATATTTAGGTCATTTTCGTCCTCCTTACACTTAATCTTGTCCAATTAGGGTTTTTGACCAATCTTGTGCATCCAATAGGTGTTTTGTGTCATTGGATGAACATTTAGGTCATTTTCGTCCTCCCTACACTTTATCTTATCCAATTAGGGTTTTTAACCAATCTTGTGCATCCAATTGGTGTTTTTGTGTCATTGGATGAACATTTAGGTCATTTTCGTCCTCCCTACACTTAATATTGTCCAATTTGGGTTTTTAACCAATCTTGTGCATCCAATAGGTGTTTTGTGTCATTGGATGAATATTTAGGTCAATTTCGTCCTCCCTAGACTTTATCTTGTCCAATTAGGGTTTCTAACCAATCTTGTGCATCCAATAGGAGTTTTGTGTCATTGGATTAACACTTAGGTCTTTTTCGTCCTCCCTAGGCTAATTCTTATCCAATTAGGGTTTTTAACCAATCTTGTGCATCCAATAGTTGTGTTTGTGTCGTTGGATGAACATTTAGGTCATTTCCGTCCTCCCAACACTTAATCTTGTCCAAATAGGTTTTTTAATCAATCTTGTGCATCCAATAGCTGTTTTGTGTCATTGGATGAATATTTAGGTCATTTTCGTCCTCCCTACACTTAATCTTGTCCAATTAGGGTTTTTGACCAATCTTGTGCATCCAATAGGTGTTTTGTGTCATTGGATGAACATTGAGGTCATTTTCGTCCTCCCAACACTTAATCTTGTCCAATTAGGTTTTTTAACCAATCTTGTGCATCCAATAGGTGTTTTGTGTCATTGGATGAATATTTAGGTCATTTTCGTCCTCCCTACACTTAATCGTGTCCAATTAGGGTTTTTGACCAATCTTGTGCATCCAATAGGTGTTTTGTGTCATTGGATGAACATTGAGGTCATTTTCGTCCTCCCTACACTTTATCTTATCCAATTAGGGTTTCTAACCAATCTTGTGCATCCAATTGGTGTTTTTGTGTCATTGGATGAACAATTAGGTCATTTTCGTCCTCCCTAGGATAATTATTGTCCAATTAGGATTTTTAACCAATCTTGTGCATCCAATAGGTGTTTTGTGTCATTGGATGAACATATAGGTCATTTTCGTCCTCCCTACACTTTATCTTATCCAATTAGGGTTTCTAACCAATCTTATGCATCCAATTGGTGTTTTTGTGTCATTGGATGAACATTTAGGTCATTTTCGTCCTCCCTACACTTAATCTTGTCCAATTTGGGTTTTTAACCAATCTTGTGCATCCAATAGGTGTTTTGGGTCATTGGATGAACATTTAGGTCATTTTCGTCCTCCCTACATTTTATCTTGTCCAATTAGGGTTTCTAACCAATCTTGTGCATCCAGTTGGTGTTTTTGTGTCATTGGATGAACAATTAGGTCATTTTCGTCCTCCCTAGGATAATTCTTGTCCAATTAGGGTTTTTAACCAATCTTGTACATCCAATAGGTGTTTTGTGTCATTGGATGAATATTTAGGTCATTTTCGTCCTCCCTACACTTAATCTTGTCCAATTAGGGTTTTTAACCAATCTTTTGCATCCAATAGGTATTTTGAGTCATTGGATAAATATTTAGGTCTTTTTCGTCCTCCCTACACTTTATCTTGTCCAATTAGGGTTTCTAACCAATCTTGTGCATCCAATAGGAGTTTTGAGTCATGGTATTAACACTTAGGTCTTTTTCGTCCTCCCTAGGCTAATTCTTATCCAATTAGGGTTTTTAACCAATCTTGTGCATCCAATAGTTGTGTTTGTGTAATTGGATGAACATTTAGGTCATTTCCGTCCTCCCAACACTTAATCTTGTCCAATTAGGTTTTTTAACCAATCTTGTGCATCCAATAGGTGTTTTGTGTCATTGGATGAACATTTAGGTCATTTTCGTCCTCCCTACACTTTATCTTATCCAATTAGGGTTTCTAACAATTCTTGTGCATCCAGTTGGTGTTTTTGTGTCATTGGATGAACAATTAGGTCATTTTCGTCCTCCCTATGATAATTCTTGTCCAGTTAGGGTTTTTAACCAATCTTGTGCATCCAATAGGTATTTTGTGTCATTGGATGAACATTTAGGTCATTTTCGTCCTCCCTACACTTTATCTTATCCAATTAGGGTTTCTAACCAATCTTGTGCATCCAATTGGTGTTTTTGTGTCATTGGATGAACATTTAGGTCATTTTCGTCCTCCCTAGGATAATTCTTGTCCAATTAGGGTTTCTAACAATTCTTGTGCATCCAATTGGTGTTTTTGTGTCATTGGATGAACAATTAGGTCATTTTCGTCCTCCCTATGATAATTGTTGTCCAATTAGGGTTTTTAACCAATCTTGTGCAACCAATAGGAGTTTTGTGTCATTGGACGAATATTTACGTCATTTTCGTCCTCCCTACACTTAATCTTGTCCAATTAGGGTTTTTAACCAATCTTGTTCATCCAATAGGTGTTTTGAGTCATTGGATGAATATTTAGGTCATTTTCGTCCTCCCTACACTTGATCTTGTCCAATTAGGGTTTCTAACCAATCTTGTGCATCCAATAGGAGTTTTGTGTCATTGGATTAACACTTAGGTCTTTTTCGTCCTCCCTAGGCTAATTCTTATCCAATTAGGGTTTTTAACCAATCTTGTGCATCCAATAGTTGTGTTTGTGTCGTTGGATGAACAATTAGGTCATTTCCGTCCTCCCAACACTTAATCTTGTCCAATTAGGTTTTTTAACCAATCTTGTGCATCCAATAGGTGTTTTGTGTCATTGGATGAATATTTAGGTCATTTTCGTCCTCCCTACACTTAATCTTGTCCAAGTAGGGTTTTTGACCAATCTTGTGCATCCAATAGGTGTTTTGTGTCATTGGATGAACATTTAGGTCATTTTCGTCCTCCCTACACTTAATCTTGTTCAATTAGGTTTTTTAACCAATCTTGTGCATCCAATAGGTCTTTTGTGTCATTGGATGAATATTTAGGTCATTTTCGTCCTCCCTACACTTAATCTTGTCCAATTAGGGTTTTTAACCAATCTTGTGCATCCAATAGGTGTTTTGTGTCATTGGATGAACATTTAGGTCATTTTCGTCCTCCCTACACTTTATCTTATCCGATTAGGGTTTCTAACCAATCTTGTGCATCCTATTGGTGTTTTTGTGTCATTGGATGAACAATTAGGTCATTTTCGTCCTCCCTAGGATAATTCTTGTCCAATTAGGGTTTCTAACAAATCTTGTTCATCCAGTTGGTGTTTTTGTGTCATTGGATGAGAAATTAGGTCATTTTCGTCCTCCCTAGGCTAATTCTTGTCCAATTAGCGTTTTTAACCAATCTTGTGCATCCAATAGGTGTTTTGTGTCATTGGATGAACATTTAGGTCATTTTCGTCCTCCCTAGGCTAATTCTTATCCAATTAGGGTTTTTAACCAATCTTGTGCATCCAATAGGTGCTTTGTGTCATTGGATGAATATTTAGGTCATTTTCGTCCTCCTTACACTTAATCTTGTCCAATTAGGGTTTTTGACCAATCTTGTGCATCCAATAGGTGTTTTGTGTCATTGGATGAACATTTAGGTCATTTTCGTCCTCCCTACACTTTATCTTATCCAATTAGGGTTTCTAACCAATCTTGTGCATCCAATTGGTGTTTTTGTGTCATTGGATGAACACGTCCTCCCTAGGATAATTATTGTCCAATTAGGATTTTTAACCAATCTTGTGCATCCAATAGGTGTTTTGTGTCATTGGATGAACATTTAGGTCATTTTCGTCCTCCCTACACTTTATCTTATCCAATTAGGGTTTCTAACCAATCTTTTGCATCCAATTGGTGTTTTTGTGTCATTGGATGAACATTTAGGTCATTTTCGTCCTCCCTACACTTAATCTTGTCCAATTCGGGTTTTTAACCAATCTTGTGCATCCAATAGGTGTTTTGGGTCGTTGGATGAACATTTAGGTCATTTTCATCCTCCCTACATTTTATCTTGTCCAATTAGGGTTTCTAACCAATCTTGTGCATCCAGTTGGTGTTTTTGTGTCATTGGATGAACAATTAGGTCATTTTCGTCCTCCCTAGGATAATTATTGTCCAATTAGGGTTTTTAACCAATCTTGTGCATCCAATAGGTGTTTTGTGTCATTGAATGAATATTTAGGTCGTTTTCGTCGTCCCTACACTTAATCTTGTCCAATTAGGGTTTTTAACCAATCTTGTGCATCCAATAGGTGTTTTGTGTCATTGGATGAATATTTAGGTCAATTTTGTCCTCCCTACACTTTATCTTGTCCAATTAGGGTTTCTAACCAATCTTGTGTATCCAATAGGAGTTTTGTGTCATTGGATTAACACTTATGTCTTTTTCGTCCTCCCTAGGCTAATTCTTATCCAATTAGGGTTTTTAACCAATCTTGTGCATCCAATAGTTATGTTTGTGTCGTTGGATGAAAATTTAGGTCATTTTCGTCCTCCCAAAACTTAATCTTGTCCAATTAGGTTTTTTAACCAATCTTGTGCATCCAATAGGTGTTTTGTGTCATTGGATGAATATTTAGGTCATTTTCGTCCTCCCTACACTTAATCTTGTCCAATTAGGGTTTTTGACCAATCTTGTGCATCCAATAGGTGTTTTGTGTCATTTGATGAACATTTAGGTCATTTTCGTCCTCCCTACGCTTTATCTTATCCAATTAGGGTTTCTAACCAATCTTGTGCATCCAATTGGTGTTTTTGTGTCATTGGATGAACAATTAGGTCATTTTCGTCCTCCCTAGGATAATTATTGTCCAATTAGGATTTTTAACCAATCTTGTGCATCCAATAGGTGTTTTGTGTCATTGGATGAACATTTAGGTCATTTTCGTCCTCCCTACACTTTATCTTATCCAATTAGGGTTTCTAACAAATCTTTTGCATCCAATTGGTGTTTTTGTGTCATTGGATGAACATTTAGGTCATTTTCGTCCTCCCTACACTTAATCTTGTCCAATTTGGTTTTTTAACCAATCTTGTGCATCCAATAGGTGTTTTGGGTCATTGGATGAACATTTAGGTCATTTTCGTCCTCCCTACATTTTATCTTGTCCAATTAGGGTTTCTAACCAATCTTGTGCATCCAGTTGGTGTTTTTGTGTCATTGGATGAACAATTAGGTCATTTTCGTCCTCCCTAGGATAATTATTGTCCAATTAGGATTTTTAACCAATCATGTGCATCCAATAGTTGTGTTTGTGTCGTTGGATGAACATTTAGGTCATTTCCGTCCTCCCAACACTTAATCTTGTCCAATTAGGTTTTTTAACCAATCTTGTGCATCCAATAGGTGTTTTGTGTCATTGGATGAATATTTAGGTCAATTTCGTCCTCCCTACACTTTATCTTGTCCAATTAGGGTTTCTAACCAATCTTGTGCATCCAATTGGTGTTTTTGTGTCATTGGATGAACAATTAGGTCATTTTCGTCCTCCCTAGGATAATTATTGTCCAATTAGGATTTTTAACCAATCTTGTGCATCCAATAGGTGTTTTGTGTCATTGGATGAACATTTAGGTCATTTTCGTCCTCCCTACACTTTATCTTATCCAATTAGGGTTTCTAACCAATCTTTTGCATCCAATTGGTGTTTTTGTGTCATTGGATAAACATTTAGGTCATTTTCGTCCTCCCTACACTTAATCTTGTCCAATTTGGGTTTTTAACCAATCTTGTGCATCCAATAGGTGTTTTGGGTCATTGGATGAACATTTAGGTCATTTTCGTCCTCCCTACATTTTATCTTGTCCAATTAGGGTTTCTAACCAATCTTGTGCATCCAGTTGGTGTTTTTGTGTCATTGGATGAACAATTAGGTCATTTTCGTCCTTCCTAGGATAATTCTTGTCCAATTAGGGTTTTTAACCAATCTTGTGCATCCAATAGGTGTTTTGTGTAATTGGATGAACATTTAGGTCATTTTCGTCCTCCCTACACTTAATCTTGTCCAATTAGGGTTTTTAACCAATCATGTGCATCCAATAGGAGTTTTGTGTCATTGGATTAACAGTTAGGTCTTTTTCGTCCTCCTTAGGCTAATTCTTATCCAATTAGGGTTTTTAACCAATCTTGTGCATCCAATAGTTGTGTTTGTGTCGTTGGATGAACATTTAGGTCATTTCCGTCCTCCTAACACTTAATCTTGTCCAATTAGGTTTTTTAACCAATCTTGTGCATCCAATAGGTGTTTTGTGTCATTGGATGAACATTTAGGTCATTTTCGTCCTCCCTACACTTAATCTTGTCCAATTAGGGTTTTTGACCAATCTTGTGCATCCAATAGGTGTTTTGTGTCATTGGATGAACATTTAGGTCATTTTCGTCCTCCCTACACTTAATCTTGTCCAATTTGGGTTTTTAACCAATCTTGTGCATCCAATAGGTGTTTTGGGTCATTGGATGAACATTTAGGTCATTTTCGTCCTCCCTACATTTGATCTTGTCCAATTAGGGTTTCTAACCAATCTTGTTCATCAAGTTGGTGTTTTTGTGTCATTGGATGAGCAATTAGGTCATTTTCGTCCTCCCTAGGCTAATTCTTGTCCAATTAGGGTTTCTAACCAATCTTGTGCATCCAGTTGGTGTTTTTGTGTCATTGGATGAACAATTAGGTCATTTTCGTCCTCCCTAGGATAATTCTTGTCCAATTAGGGTTTTTAACCAATCTTGTGCATCCAATAGGTGTTTTGTGTCATTGGATGAACATTTAGGTCATTTTCGTCCTCCCTACACTTAATCTTGTCCAATTAGGGTTTTTAACCAATCTTGTGCATCCAATAGGTGTTTTGTGTAATTGGATGAACATTTAGGTCATTTTCGTCCTCCCTACACTTAATCTTGTCCAATTAGGGTTTTTAACCAATCTTGTGCATCCAATAGGTGTTTTGTGTCATTGGATGAACATTTAGGTCATTTTCGTCCTCCCTACATTTTATCTTGTCCAATTAGGGTTTCTAACCAATCTTGTGCATCCAGTTGGTGTTTTTGTGTCATTGGATGAACAATTAGGTCATTTTCGTCCTCCCTAGGATAATTCTTGTCCAATTAGGGTTTTTAACCAATCTTGTGCATCCAATAGGTGTTTTGTGTCATTGGATGAACATTTAGGTCATTTTCGTCCTCCCTACACTTTATCTTATCCAATTAGGGTTTCTAACCAATCTTGTGCATCCAATTGGTGTTTTTGTGTCATTGGATGAACAATTAGGTCATTTTCGTCCTCCCTAGGATAATTATTGTCCAATTAGGATTTTTAACCAATCTTGTGCATCCAATAGGTGTTTTGTGTCATTGGATGAACATTTAGGTCATTTTCGTCCTCCCAACACTTAATCTTGTCCAATTAGGTTTTTTAACCAATCTTGTGCATCCAATAGGTGTTTTGTGTCATTGGATGAATATTTAGGTCATTTTCGTCCTCCCTACACTTAATCTTGTCCAATTTGGGTTTTTAACCAATCTTGTGCATCCAATAGGTGTTTTGTGTCATTGGATGAACATTTAGGTCATTTTCGTCCTCCCTACATTTTATCTTGTCCAATTAGGGTTTCTAACCAATCTTGTTCATCCAGTTGGTGTTTTTGTGTCATTGGATGAGCAATTAGGTCATTTTCGTCCTCCCTAGGCTAATTCTTGTCCAATTAGCGTTTTTAACCAATCTTGTGCATCCAATAGGTGTTTTGTGTCATTGGATGAACATTTAGGTCATTTTCGTCCTCCCTAGGCTAATTCTTATCCAATTAGGGTTTTTAACCAATCTTGTGCATCCAATAGGTGCTTTGTGTCATTGGATGAATATGTAGGTCATTTTCGTCCTCCTTACACTTAATCTTGTCCAATTAGGGTTTTTACCCAATCTTGTGCATCCAATAGGTATTTTGGGTCATTGGATGAACATTTAGTTCATTTTCGTCCTCCCTACATTTGATCTTGTCCTATTAGGGTTTCTAACCAATCTTGTTCATCCAGTTGGTGTTTTTGTGTCATTGGATGAGTAATTAGGTCATTTTCGTCCTCCCTAGGCTAATTCTTGTCCAATTAGCGTTTTTAACCAATCTTGTGCATCCAATAGGTGTTTTGTGTCATTGGATGAACATTTAGGTCATTTTCGTCCTCCCTAGGCTAATTCTTATCCAATTAGGGTTTTTAACCAATCTTGTGCATCCAATAGGTGTTTTGTGTCATTGGATGAATATTTAGGTCATTTTCGTCCTCCTTATACTTAATCTTGTCCAATTAGGGTTTTTAACCAATCTTGTGCATCCAATAGGTGTTTTGTGCCATTGGATGAATATTTATGTCATTTTCGTCCTCCCTACACTTAATCTTGTCCAATTAGGGTTTTTAACCAATCTTGAGCATCCAATAGGTGGTTTTGTGTCATTGGATGAACATTTAGGTCATTTTCGTCCTCCCTAGGCTAATTCTTGTCAAATTACGGTTTCTAACCAATCTTGTGCATCCAATAGGTGTTTTGTGTCATTGGAAGATCATTTAGGTCATTTTCGTCCTCCCGACACTTTATCTTGTCAAATTACGGTTTCTAACCAATCTTGTGCATCCAATTGGTGTTTTTGTGTAATTGGGTGAACAATTAGGTCATTTTCGTCCTCCCTAGGATAATTCTTGTCCAATTAGGGTTTTTAACCAATCTTGAGCATCCAATAGGTGGTTTTGTGTCATTGGATGAACATTTAGGTCATTTTTATCCTCCCTAGGCTTATGCTTGTCCAATTAGGGTTTCTAACCAATCTTGTGCAGCCAATAGTTATGTTTGTGTCGTTGGATGAACGTTTAGGTCATTTTTGTCCTCCCTAAACTTAACCTTGTCCAATTAGGGTTTCTAACCAATCTTGTGCATCCAATAGGTGTGTTTGTGTCATTGGATGAACAATTAGGTCATTTTCGTCCTCCCTAGGCTAATTCTTGTCCAATTAGGGTTTTTAACCAATCTTGTGCATCCAATAGGTGTTTTGTGTCATTGGAAGATCATTTAGGTAATTTTCATACTCCCGACACTTTATCTTGTCAAATTACGGTTTCTAACCAATCTTGTACATCCAATTGGTGTTTTTGTGTAATTGGATGAACAATTAGGTCATTTTCGTCCTCCCTACACTTAATCTGGTCCAATTAGGGTTTTTGACTAATCTTGTGCATCCAATAGGTGTTTTGTGTCATTGGATGAACATTTAGGTCATTTTCGTCCTCCCTACACTTTATCTTATCCAATTAGGGTTTCTAACCAATCTGGTGCATCCAATTGGTGTTTTTGTGTCATTGGATGAACATTTAGGTCATTTTCGTCCTCCCTACACTTAATCTTGTCCAATTTGGGTTTTTAACCAATCTTGTGCATCCAATAGGTGTTTTGGGTCATTGGATGAACATTTAGGTCATTTTCGTCCTCCCTACATTTTATCTTGTCCAATTAAGGTTTCTAACCAATCTTGTGCATCCAGTTGGTGTTTTTGTGTCATTGGATGAACAATTAGGTCATTTTCGTCCTTCCTAGGATAATTCTTGTCCAATTAGGGTTTTTAACCAATCTTGTGCATCCAATAGGTGTTTTGTGTAATTGGATGAACATTTAGGTCATTTTCGTCCTCCCTACACTTAATCTTGTCCAATTAGGGTTTTTAACCAATCATGTGCATCCAATAGGAGTTTTGTGTCATTGGATTAACAGTTAGGTCTTTTTCGTCCTCCTTAGGCTAATTCTTATCCAATTAGGGTTTTTAACCAATCTTGTGCATCCAATAGTTGTGTTTGTGTCGTTGGATGAACATTTAGGTCATTTCCGTCCTCCTAACACTTAATCTTGTCCAATTAGGTTTTTTAACCAATCTTGTGCATCCAATAGGTGTTTTGTGTCATTGGATGAATATTTAGGTCATTTTCGTCCTCCCTACACTTAATCTTGTCCAATTAGGGTTTTTGACCAATCTTGTGCATCCAATAGGTGTTTTGTGTCATTGGATGAACATTTAGGTCATTTTCGTCCTTCCTACACTCTATCTTATCCAATTAGGGTTTCTAACCAATCTTGTGCATCCAATAGGTGTTTTGTGTCATTGGATGAACATTTAGGTCATTTTCGTCCTCCCTAGGATAATTATTGTCCAATTAGGATTTTTAACCAATCTTGTGCATCCAATAGGTGTTTTGTGTCATTGGATGAACATTTAGGTCATTTTCGTCCTCCCTACACTTTATCTTGTCCAATTAGGGTTTTTGACCAATCTTGTGCATCCAATAGGTGTTTTGTGTCATTGGATGAACATTTAGGTCATTTTCGTCCTCCCTACGCTTTATCTTATCCAATTAGGGTTTCTAACCAATCTTGTGCATCTAATTGGTGTTTTTGTGTCATTGGATGAACATTTAGGTCATTTTCGTCCTCCCTACACTTAATCTTGTCCAATATGGGTTTTTAACCAATCTTGTGCATCCAATAGGTGTTTTGGGTCATTGGATGAACATTTAGGTCATTTTCGTCGTCCCTACATTTTATCTTGTCCAATTAGGGTTTCTAACCAATCTTGTGCATCCAGTTGGTGTTTTTGTGTCATTGGATGAATAATTAGGTCATTTTCGTCCTCCCTAGGATAATTCTTGTCCAATTAGGGTTTTTAACCAATCTTGTGCATCCAATAGGTGTTTTGTGTCATTGGATGAACATTTAGGTCGTTTTCGTCCTCCCTACACTTAATCTTGTCCAATTAGGGTTTTTAACCAATCTTGTGCATCCAATAGGTGTTTTGTGTCATTAGATGAATATTTAGGTCAATATCGTCCTCTCTACACTTTATCTTGTCCAATTAGGGTTTCTAACCAATCTTGTGTATCCAATAGGAGTTTTGTGTCATTGGATTAACACTTATGTCTTTTTCGTCCTCCCTAGGCTAATTCTTATCCAATTAGGGTTTTTAACCAATCTTGTGCATCCAATAGTTATGTTTGTGTCGTTGGATGAAAATTTAGGTCATTTTCGTCCTCCCAACACTTATTCTTGTCCAATTAGGTTTTTTAACCAATCTTGTGCATCCAATAGGTGTTTTGTGTCATTGGATGAATATTTAGGTCATTTTCGTCCTCCCTACACTTAATCTTGTCCAATTAGGGTTTTTGACCAATCTTGTGCATCCAATAGGTGTTTTGTGTCATTTGATGAACATTTAGGTCATTTTCGTCCTCCCTACGCTTTATCTTATCCAATTAGGGTTTCTAACCAATCTTGTGCATCCAATTGGTGTTTTTGTGTCATTGGATGAACAATTAGGTCATTTTCGTCCTCCCTAGGATAATTATTGTCCAATTAGGATTTTTAACCAATCTTGTGCATCCAATAGGTGTTTTGTGTCATTGGATGAACATTTAGGTCATTTTCGTCCTCCCTACACTTTATCTTATCCAATTAGGGTTTCTAACAAATCTTTTGCATCCAATTGGTGTTTTTGTGTCATTGGATGAACATTTAGGTCATTTTCGTCCTCCCTACACTTAATCTTGTCCAATTTGGTTTTTTAACCAATCTTGTGCATCCAATAGGTGTTTTGGGTCATTGGATGAACATTTAGGTCATTTTCGTCCTCCCTACATTTTATCTTGTCCAATTAGGGTTTCTAACCAATCTTGTGCATCCAGTTGGTGTTTTTGTGTCATTGGATGAACAATTAGGTCATTTTCGTCCTCCCTAGGATAATTATTGTCCAATTAGGATTTTTAACCAATCATGTGCATCCAATAGTTGTGTTTGTGTCGTTGGATGAACATTTAGGTCATTTCCGTCCTCCCAACACTTAATCTTGTCCAATTAGGTTTTTTAACCAATCTTGTGCATCCAATAGGTGTTTTGTGTCATTGGATGAATATTTAGGTCAATTTCGTCCTCCCTACACTTTATCTTGTCCAATTAGGGTTTCTAACCAATCTTGTGCATCCAATTGGTGTTTTTGTGTCATTGGATGAACAATTAGGTCATTTTCGTCCTCCCTAGGATAATTATTGTCCAATTAGGATTTTTAACCAATCTTGTGCATCCAATAGGTGTTTTGTGTCATTGGATGAACATTTAGGTCATTTTCGTCCTCCCTACACTTTATCTTATCCAATTAGGGTTTCTAACCAATCTTTTGCATCCAATTGGTGTTTTTGTGTCATTGGATAAACATTTAGGTCATTTTCGTCCTCCCTACACTTAATCTTGTCCAATTTGGGTTTTTAACCAATCTTGTGCATCCAATAGGTGTTTTGGGTCATTGGATGAACATTTAGGTCATTTTCGTCCTCCCTACATTTTATCTTGTCCAATTAGGGTTTCTAACCAATCTTGTGCATCCAGTTGGTGTTTTTGTGTCATTGGATGAACAATTAGGTCATTTTCGTCCTTCCTAGGATAATTCTTGTCCAATTAGGGTTTTTAACCAATCTTGTGCATCCAATAGGTGTTTTGTGTAATTGGATGAACATTTAGGTCATTTTCGTCCTCCCTACACTTAATCTTGTCCAATTAGGGTTTTTAACCAATCATGTGCATCCAATAGGAGTTTTGTGTCATTGGATTAACAGTTAGGTCTTTTTCGTCCTCCTTAGGCTAATTCTTATCCAATTAGGGTTTTTAACCAATCTTGTGCATCCAATAGTTGTGTTTGTGTCGTTGGATGAACATTTAGGTCATTTCCGTCCTCCTAACACTTAATCTTGTCCAATTAGGTTTTTTAACCAATCTTGTGCATCCAATAGGTGTTTTGTGTCATTGGATGAATATTTAGGTCATTTTCGTCCTCCCTACACTTAATCTTGTCCAATTAGGGTTTTTGACCAATCTTGTGCATCTAATAGATGTTTTGTGTCATTGGATGAACATTTAGGTCATTTTCATTGTCCCTACACTTAATCTTGTCCAATTTGGGTTTTTAACCAATCTTATGCATCCAATAGGTGTTTTGGGTCATTGGATGAACATTTAGGTCATTTTCGTCCTCCCTAGGATAATTCTTGTCCTATTCGGGTTTTTAACCAATCATGTGTATCCAATAGGTGTTTTGTGTCATTGAATGAACATTTAGGTCATTTTCGTCCTCCCTACACTTAATCTTGTCCAATTAGGGTTTCTAACCAATCTTGTGCATCCGATAGGTGTTTTTGTGTCATTGGATGAACAATTAGGTCATTTTCGTCCTCCCTAGGCTAATTCTTGTCCAATTAGGGTTTTTAACCAATCTTGTGCATCCAATAGGTGTTTTGTGTCATTGGATGAACATTTAGGTCATTTTCGTCCTCCCTACACTTTATCTTGTCCAATTAGGGTTTTTAACCAATCTTGTGCATCCAATAGGAGTTTTGTGTCATTGGATTGACACTTACGTCTTTTTCGTCCTCCCTAGGCTAATTCTTATCCAATTAGGGTTTTTAACCAATCTTGTGCATCCAATAGTTGTGTTTGTGTCGTTGGATGAACATTTAGGTCATTTTCGTCCTCCCAACACTTAATCTTGTCCAATTAGGTTTTTTAACCAATCTTGTGCAACCAATAGGTGTTTTGTGTCATTGGATGAATATTTAGGTCATTTTCGTCCTCCCTACACTTAATCCTGTCCAATTAGGGTTTTTGACCAATCTTGTGCATCCAATAGGTGTTTTGTGTCATTGGATGAACATTTAGGTCATTTTCGTCGTCCCTACACTTAATCTTGTCCAATTTGGGTTTTTAACCAATCTTGTGCATCCAATAGGTGTTTTGGGTCATTGGATGAACATTTAGGTCATTTTCGTCCTCCCTACATTTTATCTTGTCCAATTAGGGTTTCTAACCAATCTTGTGCATCCAGTTGGTGTTTTTGTGTCATTGGATGAACAATTAGGTCATTTTCGTCCTCCCTAGGATAATTCTTGTCCAATTAGGGTTTTTAACCAATCTTGTGCATCCAATAGGTGTTTTGTGTCATTGGATGAATATTTAGGTCGTTTTCGTCCTCCCTACACTTAATCTTGTCCAATTAGGATTTTTAACCAATCTTGTGCATCCAATAGGTGTTTTGTGTCATTGGATGAACATTTAGGTCATTTTCGTCCTCCCTACACTTAATCTTGTCCAATTTGGGTTTTTAACCAATCTTGTGCATCCAATAGGTGTTTTGGGTCATTGGATGAACATTTAGGTCATTTTCGTCCTCCCTACATTTGATCTTGTCCAATTAGGGTTTCTAACCAATCTTGTTCATCCAGTTGGTGTTTTTGTGTCATTGGATGAGCAATTAGGTCATTTGCGTCCTCCCTAGGCTAATTCTTGTCCAATTAGCGTTTTTAACCAATCTTGTGCATCCAATAGGTGTTTTGTGTCATTGGATGAACATTTAGGTCATTTTCGTCCTCCCTAGGCTAATTCTTATCCAATTAGGGTTTTTAACCAATCTTGTGCATCCAATAGGTGCTTTGTGTCATTGGATGAATATTTAGGTCATTTTCGTCCTCCTTATACTTAATCGTGTCCAATTAGGGTTTTTAACCAATCTTGTGCATCCAATAGGTGTTTTGTGCCATTGGATGAATATTTATGTCATTTTCGTCCTCCCTACACTTAATCTTGTCCAATTAGCGTTTTTAACCAATCTTGTGCATCCAATAGGTGTTTTGTGTCATTGGATGAACATTTAGGTCATTTTCGTCCTCCCTAGGCTAATTCTTATCCAATTAGGGTTTTTAACCAATCTTGTGCATCCAATAGGTGCTTTGTGTCATTGGATGAATATTTAGGTCATTTTCGTCCTCCTTATACTTAATCTTGTCCAATTAGGGTTTTTAACCAATCTTGTGCATCCAATAGGTGTTTTGTGCCATTGGATGAATATTTATGTCATTTTCGTCCTCCCTACACTTAATCTTGTCCAATTAGGGTTTGTAACCAATCTTGAGCATCCAATAGGTGGTTTTGAATCATTGGATGAACATTTAGGTCATTTTCGTCCTCCCTAGGCTAATTCTTGTCAAATTACGGTTTCTAACCAATCTTGTGCATCCAATAGGTGTTTTGTGTCATTGGAAGATCATTTAGGTCATTTTCGTCCTCCCGACACTTTATCTTGTCAAATTACGGTTTCTAACCAATCTTGTGCATCCAATTGGTGTTTTTGTGTAATTGGGTGAACAATTAGGTCATTTTCGTCCTCCCTAGGATAATTCTTGTCCAATTAGGGTTTTTAACCAATCTTGAGCATCCAATAGGTGGTTTTGTGTCATTGGATGAACATTTAGGTCATTTTTATCCTCCCTAGGCTTATGCTTGTCCAATTAGGGTTTCTAACCAATCTTGTGCAGCCAATAGTTATGTTTGTGTCGTTGGATGAACGTTTAGGTCATTTTTGTCCTCCCTAAACTTAACCTTGTCCAATTAGGGTTTCTAACCAATCTTGTGCATCCAATAGGTGTGTTTGTGTCATTGGATGAACAATTAGGTCATTTTCGTCCTCCCTAGGCTAATTCTTGTCCAATTAGGGTTTTTAACCAATCTTGTGCATCCAATAGGTGTTTTGTGTCATTGGAAGATCATTTAGGTAATTTTCATACTCCCGACACTTTATCTTGTCAAATTACGGTTTCTAACCAATCTTGTACATCCAATTGGTGTTTTTGTGTAATTGGATGAACAATTAGGTCATTTTCGTCCTCCCTACACTTAATCTGGTCCAATTAGGGTTTTTGACTAATCTTGTGCATCCAATAGGTGTTTTGTGTCATTGGATGAACATTTAGGTCATTTTCGTCCTCCCTACACTTTATCTTATCCAATTAGGGTTTCTAACCAATCTGGTGCATCCAATTGGTGTTTTTGTGTCATTGGATGAACATTTAGGTCATTTTCGTCCTCCCTACACTTAATCTTGTCCAATTTGGGTTTTTAACCAATCTTGTGCATCCAATAGGTGTTTTGGGTCATTGGATGAACATTTAGGTCATTTTCGTCCTCCCTACATTTTATCTTGTCCAATTAAGGTTTCTAACCAATCTTGTGCATCCAGTTGGTGTTTTTGTGTCATTGGATGAACAATTAGGTCATTTTCGTCCTTCCTAGGATAATTCTTGTCCAATTAGGGTTTTTAACCAATCTTGTGCATCCAATAGGTGTTTTGTGTAATTGGATGAACATTTAGGTCATTTTCGTCCTCCCTACACTTAATCTTGTCCAATTAGGGTTTTTAACCAATCATGTGCATCCAATAGGAGTTTTGTGTCATTGGATTAACAGTTAGGTCTTTTTCGTCCTCCTTAGGCTAATTCTTATCCAATTAGGGTTTTTAACCAATCTTGTGCATCCAATAGTTGTGTTTGTGTCGTTGGATGAACATTTAGGTCATTTCCGTCCTCCTAACACTTAATCTTGTCCAATTAGGTTTTTTAACCAATCTTGTGCATCCAATAGGTGTTTTGTCTCATTGGATGAATATTTAGGTCATTTTCGTCCTCCCTACACTTAATCTTGTCCAATTAGGGTTTTTGACCAATCTTGTGCATCCAATAGGTGTTTTGTGTCATTGGATGAACATTTAGGTCATTTTCGTCCTCCCTAGGATAATTATTATCCAATTAGGGTTTTTAACCAATCTTGTGCATCCAATAGGTGTTTTGTGTCGTTGGATGAACATTTAGGTCGTTTTCGTCCTGCCTACACTTAATCTTATCCAATTAGGGTTTTTAACCAATCTTGTGCATCCAAAAGGTGTTTTGTGTCATTGGATGAATATTTAGGTCAATTTCGTCCTCCCTAGACTTTATCTTGTCCAATTAGGGTTTCTAACCAATCTTGTGCATCCAATAGGAGTTTTGTGTCATTGGATTAACACTTAGGTCTTTTTCGTCCTCCCTAGGCTAATTCTTATCCAATTAGGGTTTTTAACCAATCTTGTGCATCCAATAGTTGTGTTTGTGTCGTTGGATGAACATTTAGGTCATTTTCGTCCTCCCAACACTTAATCTTGTCCAATTAGGTTTTTTAACCAATCTTGTGCATCCAATAGGTGTTTTGTGTCATTGGATGAATATTTAGGTCATTTTCGTCCTCCCTACACTTAATCTTGTCCAATTAGGGTTTTTGACCTATCTTGTGCATCCAATAGGTGTTTTGTGTCATTGGATGAACATTTAGGTCATTTTCGTCCTCCCTACACTTTATCTTATCCAATTAGGGTTTCTCACCAATCTTGTGCATCCAATTGGTGTTTTTGTGTCATTGGATGAACAATTAGGTCATTTTCGTCCTCCCTAGGATAATTATTGTCCAATTAGGATTTTTAACCAATCTTGTGCATGCAATAGGTGTTTAGTGTCATTGGATGAACATATAGGTCATTTTCGTCCTCCCTACACTTTATCTTATCCAATTAGGGTTTCTAACCAATCTTTGGCATCCAATTGGTGTTTTAGTGTCATTGGATGAACATTTAGGTCATTTTCGTCCTCCCTACACTTAATCTTGTCCAATTCGGGTTTTTAACCAATCTTGTGCATCCAATAGGTGTTTTGGGTCGTTGGACGAACATTTAGGTCATTTTCGTCCTCCCTACATTTTATCTTGTCCAATTAGGGTTTCTAACCAATCTTGTGCATCCAGTTGGTGTTTTTGTGTCATTGGATGAACAATTAGGTCATTTTCGTCCTCCCTAGGATAATTCTTGTCCAATTAGGGTTTTTAACCAATCTTGTGCATCCAATAGGTGTTTTGTGTCATTGGATGAACATTTAGGTCGTTTTCGTCCTCCCTACACTTAATCTTGTCCAATTAGGGTTTTTAACCAATCTTGTGCATCCAATAGTTGTGTTTGTGTCGTTGGATGAAAATTTAGGTCATTTCCGTCCTCCCGACACTTAATCTTGTCCAATTAGGTTTTTTAACCAATCTTGTGCATCCAATAGGTGTTTTGTGTCATTGGATGAACAATTAGGTCATTTTCGTCCTCCCTAGGATAATTATTGTCCAATTAGGATTTTTAACCAATCTAGTGCATCCAATAGGTGTTTTGTGTCATTGGATGAACATTTAGGTCATTTTCGTCCTCCCTACACTTTATCTTATCCAATTAGGGTTTCTAACCAATCTTGAGCATCCAATTGGTGTTTTTGTGTCATTGGATGAACATTTAGGTCATTTTCGTCCTCCCTACACTTAATCTTGTCCAATTTGGGTTTTTAACTAATCTTGTGCATCCAATAGGTGTTTTGGGTCATTGGATGAACATTTAGGTCATTTTCGTCCTCCCTACATTTTATCTTGTCCAATTAGGGTTTCTAACCAATCTTGTGCATCCAGTTGGGGTTTTTGTGTCATTGGATGAACAATTAGGTCATTTTCGTCCTCCCTAGGATAATTCTTGTCCAATTAGGGTTTTTAACCAATCTTGTGCATCCAATAGGTGTTTTGTGTCATTGGATGAACATTTAGGTCATTTTCGTCCTCCCTACATTTAATCTTGTCCAATTAGGGTTTTTAACCAATCTTGTGCATCCAATAGGTGTTTTGAGTCATTGGATGAATATTTAGGTCATTTTCGTCCTCCCTACACTTTATCTTGTCCAATTAGGGTTTCTAACCAATCTTGTGCATCCAATAGGAGTTTTGTGTCATTGGATTAACACTTAGGTCTTTTTCGTCCTCCCTAGGCTAATTCTTATCCAATTAGGGTTTTTAACCAATCTTGTGCATCCAATACTTGTGTTTGTGTCGTTGGATGAACCTTTAGGTCATTTCCGTCCTCCCAACACTTAATCTTGTCCAATTAGGTTTTTTAACCAATCTTGTGCATCCAATAGGTGTTTTGTGTCATTGGATGAATATTTAGGTCATTTTCGTCCTCCCTACACTTAATCTTGTCCAAGTAGGGTTTTTGACCAATCTTGTGCATCCAATAGGTGTTTTGTGTCATTGGATGAACATTTAGGTCATTTTCGTCCTCCCTACACTTTATCTTATCCAATTAGGGTTTCTAACCAATCTTGTGCATCCAATTGGTGTTTTTGTGTCATTGGATGAACAATTAGGTCATTTTCGTCCTCCCTAGGATAATTATTGTCCAATTAGGATTTTTAACCAATCTTGTGCATCCAATAGGTGTTTTGTGTCATTGGATGAACATTTAGGTCATTTTCGTCCTCCCAACACTTAATCTTGTCCAATTAGGTTTTTTAACCAATCTTGTGCATCCAATAGGTGTTTTGTGTCATTGGATGAATATTTAGGTCAATTTCGTCCTCCCTACACTTTATCTTGTCCAATCAGGGTTTCTAACCAATCATGTGCATCCAATAGGAGTTTTGTGTCATTGGATTAACACTTAGGTCTTTTTCGTCCTCCTTAGGCTAATTCTTATCCAATTAGAGTTTTTAACCAATCATGTGCATCCAATAGTTGTGTTTGTGTCGTTGGATGAACATTTAGGTCATTTCCGTCCTCCTAACACTTAATCTTGTCCAATTAGGTTTTTTAACCAATCTTGTGCATCCAATAGGTGTTTTGTGTCATTGGATGAATATTTAGGTCATTTTCGTCCTCCCTACACTTAATCTTGTCCAATTAGGGTTTTTGACCAATCTTGTGCATCCAATAGGTGTTTTGTGTCATTTGATGAACATTTAGGTCATTTTCGTCCTCCCTACGCTTTATCTTATCCAATTAGGGTTTCTAACCAATCTTGTGCATCCAATTGGTGTTTTTGTGTCATTGGATGAACAATTAGGTCATTTTCGTCCTCCCTAGGATAATTATTGTCCAATTAGGATTTTTAACCAATCTTGTGCATCCAATAGGTGTTTTGTGTCATTGGATGAACATTTAGGTCATTTTCGTCCTCCCTACACTTTATCTTATCCAATTAGGGTTTCTAACAAATCTTTTGCATCCAATTGGTGTTTTTGTGTCATTGGATGAACATTTAGGTCATTTTCGTCCTCCCTACACTTAATCTTGTCCAATTTGGTTTTTTAACCAATCTTGTGCATCCAATAGGTGTTTTGGGTCATTGGATGAACATTTAGGTCATTTTCGTCCTCCCTACATTTTATCTTGTCCAATTAGGGTTTCTAACCAATCTTGTGCATCCAGTTGGTGTTTTTGTGTCATTGGATGAACAATTAGGTCATTTTCGTCCTCCCTAGGATAATTATTGTCCAATTAGGATTTTTAACCAATCATGTGCATCCAATAGTTGTGTTTGTGTCGTTGGATGAACATTTAGGTCATTTCCGTCCTCCCAACACTTAATCTTGTCCAATTAGGTTTTTTAACCAATCTTGTGCATCCAATAGGTGTTTTGTGTCATTGGATGAATATTTAGGTCAATTTCGTCCTCCCTACACTTTATCTTGTCCAATTAGGGTTTCTAACCAATCTTGTGCATCCAATTGGTGTTTTTGTGTCATTGGATGAACAATTAGGTCATTTTCGTCCTCCCTAGGATAATTATTGTCCAATTAGGATTTTTAACCAATCTTGTGCATCCAATAGGTGTTTTGTGTCATTGGATGAACATTTAGGTCATTTTCGTCCTCCCTACACTTTATCTTATCCAATTAGGGTTTCTAACCAATCTTGTGCATCCAATTGGTGTTTTTGTGTCATTGGATGAACATTTAGGTCATTTTCGTCCTCCGTACACTTAATCTTGTCCAATTTGGGTTTTTAACCAATCTTGTGCATCCAATAGGTGTTTTGGGTCATTGGATGAACATTTAGGTCATTTTCGTCCTCCCTACATTTTATCTTGTCCAATTAGGGTTTCTAACCAATCTTGTGCATCCAGTTGGTGTTTTTGAGTCATTGGATGAACAATTAGGTCATTTTCGTCCTCCCTAGGATAATTCTTGTCCAATTAGGGTTTTTAACCAATCTTGTGCATCCAATAGGTGTTTTGTGTCATTGGATGAACATTTACGTCATTTTCGTCCTCCCTACACTTAATCTTGTCCAATTAGGGTTTTTAATCAATCTTTTGCATCCAATAGGTGTTTTGAGTCATTGGATGAATATTTAGGTCATTTTCGTCCTCCCTACACTTTATCTTGTCCAATTAGGGTTTCTAACCAATCTTGTGCATCCAATAGGAGTTTTGAGTCATGGGATTAACACTTAGGTCTTTTTCGTCCTCCCTAGGCTAATTCTTATCCAATTAGGGTTTTTAACCAATCTTGTGCATCCAATAGTTGTGTTTGTGTAATTGGATGAACATTTAGGTCATTTCCGTCCTCCCAACACTTAATCTTGTCCAATTAGGTTTTTTAACCAATCTTGTGCATCCAATAGGTGTTTTGTGTCATTGGATGAACATTTAGGTCATTTTCTTCCTCCCTACACTTTATCTTATCCAATTAGGGTTTCTAACAATTCTTGTGCATCCAATTGGTGTTTTTGTGTCATTGGATGAACAATTAGGTCATTTTCGTCCTCCCTATGATAATTCTTGTCCAATTAGGGTTTTTAACCAATCTTGTGCATCCAATAGGTATTTTGTGTCATTGGATGAACATTTAGGTCATTTTCGTCCTCCCTACACTTTATCTTATCCAATTAGGGTTTCTAACCAATCTTGTGCATCCAATTGGTGTTTTTGTGTCATTGGATGAACATTTAGGTCATTTTCGTCCTCCATAGGATAATTCTTGTCCAATTAGGGTTTCTAACAATTCTTGTGCATCCAATTGGTGTTTTTGTGTCATTGGATGAACAATTAGGTCATTTTCGTCCTCCCTATGATAATTCTTGTCCAATTAGGGTTTTTAACCAATCTTGTGCATCCAATAGGTGTTTTGTGTCATTGGATGAAAATTTTAGGTCATTTTCGTCCTCCCTACACTTTATCTTTTCTAATTAGGGTTTCTAACCAATCTTGTGCATCCAATTGGTGTTTTTGTGTCATTGGATGAACAATTAGGTCATTTTCGTCCTCCCTATGATAATTCTTGTCCAATTAGGGTTTTTAACCAATCTTGTGCATCCAATAGGTGTTTTGTGTCATTGGATGAACATTTAGGTCATTTTCGTCCTCGCTACACTTAATCTTGTTCAATTAGGGTTTCTAACAATTCTTGTGCATCCGATAGGTGTTTTTGTGTCATTGGATGAACAATTAGGTCATTTTCGTCCTCCCTAGGCTAATTCTTGTCCAATTAGGGTTTTTAACCAATCTTGTTCATCAAATAGGTGTTATGTGTCATTGGATGAACACTTAGTTCATTTTCGTCCTCCCTACACTTTTTCTTGTCCAATTTGGGTTTCTAACCAATCTTGTGCATCCAATTGGTGTTTTTGTGTCATTGGATGAACAATTAGGTCATTTTCGTCCTCCCTAGGATAATTCTTGTCCAATTAGGGTTTTTAACCAATCTTGTGCATCCAATAGGTGTTTTGTGTCATTGGATGAACATTTAGGTCATTTTCGTCCTCCCTACATTTAATCTTGTCCAATTAGGGTTTTTAACCAATCTTGTGCATCCAATAGGTGTTTTGAGTCATTGGATGAATATTTAGGTCATTTTCGTCCTCCCTACACTTTATCTTGTCCAATTAGGGTTTCTAACCAATCTTGTGCATCCAATAGGAGTTTTGTGTCATTGGATTAACACTTAGGTCTTTTTCGTCCTCCCTAGGCTAATTCTTATCCAATTAGGGTTTTTAACCAATCTTGTGCATCCAATAGTTGTGTTTGTGTCGTTGGATGAACATTTAGGTCATTTTCGTCCTCCCAACACTTAATCTTGTCCAATTAGGTTTTTTAACCAATCTTGTGCATCCAATAGGTGTTTTGTGTCATTGGATGAACATTTAGGTCATTTTCGTCCTCCCTACACTTAATCTTGTCCAATTTGGGTTTTTAACCAATCTTGTGCATCCAATAGGTGTTTTGGGTCATTGGATGAACATTTAGGTCATTTTCGTCCTCCCTACATTTGATCTTGTCCAATTAGGGTTTCTAACCAATCTTGTTCATCCAGTTCGTGTTTTTGTGTCATTGGACGAGCAATTAGGTCATTTTTATCCTCCCTAAACTTAACCTTGTCCAATTAGGGTTTCTATCCAATCTTGTGCATGCAATAGCTGTGTTTGTGTCATTGGATGAACAATTAGGTCATTTTCGTCCTCCCTAGGATAATTTTTGTCCAATTAGGATTTTTAACCAATCTTGTGCATCCAATAGGTGTTTTGTGTCATTGGATGAACATTTAGGTCATTTTCGTCCTCCCTAGGCTAATTCTTATCCAATTAGGGTTTTTAACCAATCTTGTGCATCCAATAGGTGCTTTGTGTCATTGGATGAATATTTAGGTCATTTTCGTCCTCCTTACACTTAATCTTGTCCAATTAGGGTTTTTGACCAACCTTGTGCATCCAATAGGTGTTTTGTGTCATTGGATGAACATTTAGGTCATTTTCGTCCTCCCTACACTTTATCTTATCCAATTAGGGTTTCTAACCAATCTTGTGCATCCAATTGGTGTTTTTGTGTCATTGGATGAACATTTAGGTCATTTTCGTCCTCCCTACACTTAATCTTGTCCAATTTGGGTTTTTAACCAATCTTGTGAATCCAATAGGTGTTTTGTGTCATTGGAAGATCATTTAGGTCATTTTCGTCCTCCCGACACTTTATCTTGTCAAATTACGGTTTCTAACCAATCTTGTGCATCCAATTGGTGTTTTTGTGTAATTGGATGAACAATTAGGTCATTTTCGTCCTCCCTAGGATAATTATAGTCCAATTAGGGTTTTTAATCAATCTTGTGCATCCAATAGGTGTTTTGTATCATTGGACGAATATTTACGTCATTTTCGTCCTCCCTACACTTAATCTTGTCCAATTAGGGTTTTTAACCAATCTTGTGCATCCAATAGGTGTTTTGTGTCATTGGATGAACATTTAGGTCATTTTCGTCCTCCCTACATTTTATCTTATCCAATTAGGGTTTCAAACCAATCTTGTGCATCCAATTGGTGTTTTTGTGTAGTTCGATGAACAATTAGGTCATTTTCGTCCTCCCTAGGATAATTCTTGTTCAATTAGGGTTTGTAACCAATCTTGTTCATCCAATTGGTGTTTTTGTGTCATTGGATGAGCAATTAGGTCATTTTCGTCCTCCCTAGGCTAATTCTTGTCCAATTAGCGTTTTTAACCAATCTTGTGCATCCAATAGGTGTTTTGTGTCATTGGATGAACATTTAGGTCATTTTCGTTCTCCCTACATTTTATCTTGTCCAATTAGGGTTTCTAACTAATCTTGTCCAATTAGGATTTTTAACAAATCTTGTGCATCCAATAGGAGTTTTGTGTCATTGGATTAACACTTAGGTGATTTTCGTCCTCCATAGGCTAATTCTTATCCAATTAGGGTTTTTAACCAATCATGTGCATCCAATAGTTGTGTTTGTGTCGTTGGATGAACATTTAGGTCATTTTCGTCCTCCCTACACTTAATCTTGTCCAATTAGGGTTTTAAACCAATCTTGTGCATCCAATAGGTGTTTTGTGTCATTGGATGAATATTTAGGTCATTTTCGTCCTCCCAACACTTAATCTTGTCCAATTAGGTTTTTTAACCAATCTTGTGCATCCAATAGGTGTTTTGTGTCATTGGATGAATATTTAGGTCATTTTCGTCCTCCCTACACTTAATCTGGTCCAATTAGGGTTTTTGACCAATCTTGTGCATCCAATAGGCGTTTTGTGTCATTGGATGAACATTTAGGTCATTTTCGTCCTCCCTACACTTTATCTTATCCAATTAGGGTTTCTAACCAATCTGGTGCATCCAATTGGTGTTTTTGTGTCATTGGATGAACATTTAGGTCATTTTCGTCCTCCCTACACTTAATCTTGTCCAATTAGGGTTTT
>JBBPBS010000141.1:331573-396942 GCA_037974835.1 Cicer judaicum
ATTTAGGTCATTTTCGTCCTCCCTACACTTTATCTTGTCCAATTAGGGTTTCTAACCAATCTTGTGCATCCAATAGGAGTTTTGGGTCATTGGATTAACACTTAGGTCTTTTTCGTCCTCCCTAGGCTAATTCTTATCCAATTAGGGTTTTTAACCAATCTTGTGCATCCAATAGTTGTTTTTGTGTCGTTGGATGAACATTTAGGTCATTTCCGTCCTCCCAACACTTAATCTTGTCCAATTAAGTTTTTTAACCAATCTTGTGCATCCAATAGGTGTTTTGTGTCATTGGATGAATATTTAGGTCATTTTCATCCTCCCTACACTTAATCTTGTCCAAGTAGGGTTTTTGACCAATCTTGTGCATCCAATAGGTGTTTTGTGTCATTGGATAAACATTTAGGTCATTTTCGTCCTCCCTACACTTTATCTTATCCAATTAGGGTTTCTAACCAATCTTGTGCATCCAATTGGTGTTTTTGTGTCATTGGATGAACAATTAGGTCATTTTCGTCCTCCCTAGGATAATTCTTGTACAATTAGGATTTTTAACCAATCTTGTGCATCCAATAGGTGTTTTGTGTCATTGGATGAACATTTAGGTCATTTTCGTCCTCCCTACACTTAATCTTGTCCAATTTGGGTTTTTAACCAATCTTGTGCATCCAATAGGTGTTTTGGGTCATTGGATGAACATTTAGGTCATTTTCGTCCTCACTACATTTGATCTTGTCCAATTAGGGTTTCTAACCAATCTTGTTCATCCAGTTGGTGTTTTTGTGTCATTGGATGAGCAATTAGGTCATTTGCGTCCTCCCTAGGCTAATTCTTGTCCAATTAGCGTTTTTAACCAATCTTGTGCATCCAATAGGTGTTTTGTGTCATTGGATGAACATTTAGGTCATTTTCGTCCTCCCTAGGCTAATTCTTATCCAATTAGGGTTTTTAACCAATCTTGTGCATCCAATAGGTGCTTTGTGTCATTGGATGAATATTTAGGTCATTTTCGTCCTCCTTATACTTAATCGTGTCCAATTAGGGTTTTTAACCAATCTTGTGCATCCAATAGGTGTTTTGTGCCATTGGATGAATATTTATGTCATTTTCGTCCTCCCTACACTTAATCTTGTCCAATTAGGGTTTTTAACCAATCTTGAGCATCCAATAGGTGGTTTTGTATCATTGGATGAACATTTAGGTCATTTTCGTCCTCCCTAGGCTAATTCTTGTCAAATTACGGTTTCTAACCAATCTTGTGCATCCAATAGGTGTTTTGTGTCATTGGAAGATCATTTAGGTCATTTTCGTCCTCCCGACACTTTATCTTGTCAAATTACGGTTTCTAACCAATCTTTTGCATCCAATTGGTGTTTTTGTGTAATTGGGTGAACAATTAGGTCATTTTCGTCCTCCCTAGGATAATTCTTGTCCAATTAGGGTTTTTAACCAATCTTGAGCATCCAATAGGTGGTTTTGTGTCATTGGATGAACATTTAGGTCATTTTTATCCTCCCTAGGCTTATGCTTGTCCAATTAGGGTTTCTAACCAATCTTGTGCAGCCAATAGTTATGTTTGTGTCGTTGGATGAACGTTTAGGTCATTTTTGTCCTCCCTAAACTTAACCTTGTCCAATTAGGGTTTCTAACAAATCTTGTGCATCCAATAGGTGTGTTTGTGTCATTGGATGAACAATTAGGTCATTTTCGTCCTCCCAAGGCTAATTCTTGTCCAATTAGGGTTTTTAACCAATCTTGTGCATCCAATAGGTGTTTTGTGTCATTGGAAGATCATTTAGGTAATTTTCATACTCCCGACACTTTATCTTGTCAAATTACGGTTTCTAACCAATCTTGTACATCCAATTGGTGTTTTTGTGTAATTGGATGAACAATTAGGTCATTTTCGTCCTCCCTAGGATAATTCATGTCCAATTAGGGTTTTTAACCAATCTTGTGCATCCAATAGGTGTTTTGTATCATTGGACGAATATTTACGTCATTTTCGTCCTCCCTACACTTAATCTTGTCCAATTAGGGTTTTTAACCAATCTTGTGCATCCAATAGGTGTTTTGTGTCATTGGATGAACATTTAGGTCATTTTCGTCCTCCCTAGGCTAATTCTTATCCAATAAGGGTTTTTAACCAATCTTGTGCATCCAATTGGTGTTTTTCTGTCATTGGATGAACAATTAGGTCATTTTCGTCTTCCCTAGGCTAATTCTTGTCGAATTAGGGTTTTTAACCAATCTTGTGTATCCAATAGGTGTTTTGTATCATTGGACGAATATTTACGTCATTTTCGTCCTCCCTAAACTTAACCTTGTCCAATTAGGGTTTCTAACCAATCTTGTGCATCCAATAGGTGTGTTTGTGTCATTGGATGAACAATTAGGTCATTTTCGTTCTCCCTAGGATAATTCTTGTCTAATTAGGGTTTTTAACCAATCTTGTGCATCCAATAGGTGTTTTGTGTCATTGGATGAACATTTAGGTCATTTTCGTCCTCCCTACACTTAATCTTGTCCAATTAGGGTTTTTAACCAATCTTGTGCATCCAATAGGTGTTTTGTGTCATTGGATGAATATTTAGGTCATTTTCGTCATCCCTACACTTAATCTTGTCTAATTAGGGTTTTTAACCAATCTTGTGCATCCAATAAGTGTTTTGTGTCATTGGATGAACATTTAGGTCATTTTCGTCCTCCCTACACTTTATCTTGTCCAATTAGGGTTTCTAACCAATCTTGTGAATCCAATAGGTGTTTTGTATCATTGGACGTATATTTACGTCATTTTCGTCCTCCCTAAACTTAACCTTGTCCAATTAGGGTTTCTAACCAATCTTGTGCATCCAATAGGTGTGTTTGTGTCATTGGATGAACAATTAGGTCATTTTCGTCCTCCCTAGGATAATTCTTGTCCAATTAGGGTTTTTAACCAATCTTGTGCATCCAATAGGTGTTTTGTATCATTGGACGAATATTTACGTCATTTTCGTTCTCCCTACACTTAATCTTGTCCAATTTGGGTTTTTAACCAATCTTATCCATGCAATAGGTGTTTTGGGTCATTGGATGAACATTTAGGTCATTTTCGTCCTCCCTACACTTTATCTTGTCCAATTAGGGTTTCTAACAATTCTTGTGCATCCAATTGGTGTTTTTGTGTCATTGGATGAACAATTAGGTCATTTTCGTCCTCCCTATTATAATCCTTGTCCAATTAGGGTTTTTAACCAATCTTGTGCATCCAATAGGTGTTTTGTGTCATTGGATGAACATTTAGGTCATTTCCGTCCTCCCAACACTTAATCTTGTCCAATTAGGTTTTTTAACCAATCTTGTGCATCCAATAGGTGTTTTGTGTCATTGGATGAATATTTAGGTCATTTTCGTCCTCCCTACACTTAATCTTGTCCAAGTAGGGTTTTTGACCAATCTTGTGCATCCAATAGGTGTTTTGTGTCATTGGATAAACATTTAGGTCATTTTCGTCCTCCCTACACTTTATCTTATCCAATTAGGGTTTCTAACCAATCTTGTGCATCCAATTGGTGTTTTTGTGTCATTGGATGAACAATTAGGTCATTTTCGTCCTCCCTAGGATAATTCTTGTACAATTAGGATTTTTAACCAATCTTGTGCATCCAATAGGTGTTTTGTGTCATTGGATGAACATTTAGGTCATTTTCGTCCTCCCTACACTTAATCTTGTCCAATTTGGGTTTTTAACCAATCTTGTGCATCCAATAGGTGTTTTGGGTCATTGGATGAACATTTAGGTCATTTTCGTCCTCCCTACATTTGATCTTGTCCAATTAGGGTTTCTAACCAATCTTGTTCATCCAGTTCGTGTTTTTGTGTCATTGGACGAGCAATTAGGTCATTTTTATCCTCCCTAAACTTAACCTTGTCCAATTAGGGTTTCTATCCAATCTTGTGCATGCAATAGCTGTGTTTGTGTCATTGGATGAACAATTAGGTCATTTTCGTCCTCCCTAGGATAATTTTTGTCCAATTAGGATTTTTAACCAATCTTGTGCATCCAATAGGTGTTTTGTGTCATTGGATGAACATTTAGGTCATTTTCGTCCTCCCTAGGCTAATTCTTATCCAATTAGGGTTTTTAACCAATCTTGTGCATCCAATAGGTGCTTTGTGTCATTGGATGAATATTTAGGTCATTTTCGTCCTCCTTACACTTAATCTTGTCCAATTAGGGTTTTTGACCAACCTTGTGCATCCAATAGGTGTTTTGTGTCATTGGATGAACATTTAGGTCATTTTCGTCCTCCCTACACTTTATCTTATCCAATTAGGGTTTCTAACCAATCTTGTGCATCCAATTGGTGTTTTTGTGTCATTGGATGAACATTTAGGTCATTTTCGTCCTCCCTACACTTAATCTTGTCCAATTTGGGTTTTTAACCAATCTTGTGAATCCAATAGGTGTTTTGTGTCATTGGAAGATCATTTAGGTCATTTTCGTCCTCCCGACACTTTATCTTGTCAAATTACGGTTTCTAACCAATCTTGTGCATCCAATTGGTGTTTTTGTGTAATTGGATGAACAATTAGGTCATTTTCGTCCTCCCTAGGATAATTATAGTCCAATTAGGGTTTTTAATCAATCTTGTGCATCCAATAGGTGTTTTGTATCATTGGACGAATATTTACGTCATTTTCGTCCTCCCTACACTTAATCTTGTCCAATTAGGGTTTTTAACCAATCTTGTGCATCCAATAGGTGTTTTGTGTCATTGGATGAACATTTAGGTCATTTTCGTCCTCCCTACATTTTATCTTATCCAATTAGGGTTTCTAACCAATCTTGTGCATCCAATTGGTGTTTTTGTGTAATTCGATAAACAATTAGGTCATTTTCGTCCTCCCTAGGATAATTCTTGTCTAATTAGGGTTTTTAACCAATCTTGTGCATCCAATAGGTGTTTTGTGTCATTGGATGAACATTTAGGTCATTTTTATCCTCCCTACACTTAATCTTGTCCAATTAGGGTTTTTAACCAATCTTGTGCATCTAATAGGTGTTTTGTGTCATTGCATGAACATTTAGGTCATTTTCGTCCTCCCTACACTTAATCTTGTCCAATTTGTGTTTTTAACGAATCTTGTGCATCCAATAGGTGTTTTGTGTCATTGGATGAACATTTAGGTCATTTTCGTCCTCCCTACACTTAATCTTGTCCAATTTGGGTTTTTAACCAATCTTGTGCATCCAATAGGTGTTTTGGGTCATTGGATGAACATTTAGGTCATTTTCGTCCTCCCTACATTTGATCTTGTCCAATTAGGGTTTCTAACCAATCTTGTGCATCCAGTTGGTGTTTTTGTTTCATTGGATGAACAATTAGGTCATTTTCGTCCTCCTTAGGATAATTCTTGTCCAATTAGGGTTTTTAACCAATCTTGTGCATCCAATAGGTGTTTTGTGTCATTGGATGAACATTTAGGTCATTTTCGTCCTCCCTACACTTTATCTTATCCAATTAGGGTTTCTAACCAATCTTGTGCATCCAATTGGTGTTTTTGTGTCATTGGATGAACATTTAGGTCATTTTCGTCCTCCATAGGATAATTCTTGTCCAATTAGGGTTTCTAACAATTCTTGTGCATCCAATTGGTGTTTTTGTGTCATTGGATGAACAATTAGGTCATTTTCGTCCTCCCTATGATAATTCTTGTCCAATTAGGGTTTTTAACCAATCTTGTGCATCCAATAGGTATTTTGTGTCATTGGATGAACATTTAGGTCATTTTCGTCCTCCCTACACTTTATCTTATCCAATTAGGGTTTCTAACCAATCTTGTGCATCCAATTGGTGTTTTTGTGTCATTGGATGAACATTTAGGTCATTTTCGTCCTCCCTACACTTAATCTTGTCCAATTTGGGTTTTTAACCAATCTTGTGCATCCAATAGGTGTTTTGTGTCATTGGAAGATCATTTAGGTCATTTTCGTCCTCCCGACACTTTATCTTGTCAAATTACGGTTTTTAACCAATCTTGTGCATCCAATTGGTGTTTTTGTGTAATTGGATGAACAATTAGGTCATTTTCGTCCTCCCTAGGATAATTCTAGTCCAATTAGGGTTTTTAATCAATCTTGTGCATCCAATAGGTGTTTTGTATCATTGGACGAATATTTACGTCATTTTCGTCCTCCCTACACTTAATCTTGTCCAATTAGGGTTTTTAACCAATCTTGTGCATCCAATAGGTGTTTTGTGTCATTGGATGAACATTTAGGTCATTTTCGTCCTCCCTACATTTTATCTTATCCAATTAGGGTTTCAAACCAATCTTGTGCATCCAATTGGTGTTTTTGTGTAGTTCGATGAACAATTAGGTCATTTTCGTCCTCCCTAGGATAATTCTTGTTCAATTAGGGTTTGTAACCAATCTTGTTCATCCAATTGGTGTTTTTGTGTCATTGGATGAACATTTAGGTCATTTTCGTCCTCCCTACATTTTATCTTGTCCAATTAGGGTTTGTAACTAATCTTGTCCAATTAGGATTTTTAACAAATCTTGTGCATCCAATAGGAGTTTTGTGTCATTGGATTAACACTTAGGTGATTTTCGTCCTCCATAGGCTAATTCTTATCCAATTAGGGTTTTTAACCAATCATGTGCATCCAATAGTTGTGTTTGTGTCGTTGGATGAACATTTAGGTCACTTTCGTCCTCCCTACACTTAATCTTGTCCAATTAGGGTTTTAAACCAATCTTGTGCATCCAATAGGTGTTTTGTGTCATTGGATGAATATTTAGGTCATTTTCGTCCTCCCAACACTTAATCTTGTCCAATTAGGTTTTTTAACCAATCTTGTGCATCCAATAGGTGTTTTGTGTCATTGGATGAATATTTAGGTCATTTTCGTCCTCCTTACACTTAATCTGGTCCAATTAGGGTTTTTGACCAATCTTGTGCATCCAATAGGTGTTTTGTGTCATTGGATGAACATTTAGGTCATTTTCGTCCTCCCTACACTTTATCTTATCCAATTAGGGTTTCTAACCAATCTGGTGCATCCAATTGGTGTTTTTGTGTCATTGGATGAACATTTAGGTCATTTTCGTCCTCCCTACACTTAATCTTGTCCAATTTGGGTTTTTAA
Organism: Cicer judaicum; assembly: GCA_037974835.1. Lineage (NCBI taxonomy): Eukaryota > Viridiplantae > Streptophyta > Magnoliopsida > Fabales > Fabaceae > Cicer > Cicer judaicum. The sequence goes on from JBBPBS010000141.1 coordinate 338,713, forward strand.
CCAATCTTGTGCATCCAATAGGTGTTTTGGGTCATTGGATGAACATTTAGGTCATTTTCGTCCTCCCTACATTTGATCTTGTCCAATTAGGGTTTCTAACCAATCTTGTGCATCCAGTTGGTGTTTTTGTGTCATTGGATGAACAATTAGGTCATTTTCGTCCTCCCTAGGCTAATTCTTGTCCAATTAGGGTTTTTAACCAATCTTGTGCATCCAATAGGTGTTTTGTGTCATTGGATGAACATTTAGGTCATTTTCATCCTCCCTAAACTTAATCTTGTCCAATTAGGGTTTTTAAGCAATCTTGTGCATCCAATAGGTGTTTTGTGTCATTGGATGAACATTTAGGTTATTTTCGTCCTCCCTACACTTTATCTTGTTCAATTAGGGTTTCTGACCAATCTTGTGCATCCGACAGGTGTTTTTGTGTCATTGGATGAACAATTAGGTCATTTTCGTCCTCCCTAGGCTAATTCTTGTCCAATTAGGGTTTTTAACCAATCTTGTGCATCCAATAGGTGTTTTGTGTCATTGGATGAACACTTAGGTCATTTCCGTCCTCCCTACACTTTATCTTGTCCAATTAGGGTTTCTAACCAATCTAGTGCATCCAATTGGTGTTTTTGTGTCATTGGATGAACAATTAGGTCATTTTCGTCCTCCCTAGGATAATTCTTGTCCAATTAGGGTTTTTAACCAATCTTGTGCATCCAATAGGTGTTTTGTGTCATTGGATGAACATTTAGGTCATTTTCGTCCTCCCTACATTTAATCTTGTCCAATTAGGGTTTTTAACCAATCTTGTGCATCCAATAGGTGTTTTGAGTCATTGGATGAATATTTAGGTCATTTTCGTCCTCCCTACACTTTATCTTGTCCAATTAGGGTTTCTAACCAATCTTGTGCATCCAATAGGAGTTTTGGGTCATTGGATTAACACTTAGGTCTTTTTCGTCCTCCCTAGGCTAATTCTTATCCAATTAGGGTTTTTAACCAATCTTGTGCATCCAATAGTTGTTTTTGTGTCGTTGGATGAACATTTAGGTCATTTCCGTCCTCCCAACACTTAATCTGATCCAATTAAGTTTTTTAACCAATCTTGTGCATCCAATAGGTGTTTTGTGTCATTGGATGAATATTTAGGTCATTTTCGTCCTCCCTACACTTAATCTTGTCCAAGTAGGGTTTTTGACCAATCTTGTGCCTCCAATAGGTGTTTTGTGTCATTGGATAAACATTTAGGTCATTTTCGTCCTCCCTACACTTTATCTTATCCAATTAGGGTTTCTAACCAATCTTGTGCATCCAATTGGTGTTTTTGTGTCATTGGATGAACAATTAGGTCATTTTCGTCCTCCCTAGGATAATTCTTGTACAATTAGGATTTTTAACCAATCTTGTGCATCCAATAGGTGTTTTGTGTCATTGGATGAACATTTAGGTCATTTTCGTCCTCCCTACACTTAATCTTGTCCAATTTGGGTTTTTAACCAATCTTGTGCATCCAATAGGTGTTTTGGGTCATTGGATGAACATTTAGGTCATTTTCGTCCTCCCTACATTTGATCTTGTCCAATTAGGGTTTCTAACCAATCTTGTTCATCCAGTTGGTGTTTTTGTGTCATTGGATGTGCAATTAGGTCATTTTCGTCCTCCCTAGGCTAATTCTTGTCCAATTAGCGTTTTTAACCAATCTTGTGCATCCAATAGGTGTTTTGTGTCATTGGATGAACATTTAGGTCATTTTCGTCCTCCCTAGGCTAATTCTTATCCAATTAGGGTTTTTAACCAATCTTGTGCAGCCAATAGGTGTTTTGTGTCATTGGATGAATATTTAGGTCATTTTCGTCCTCCCTAAACTTAATCTTGTCCAATTAGGGTTTTTAACCAATCTTGTGCATCCAATAGGTGTTTTGTGCCATTGGATGAATATTTATGTCATTTTCGTCCTCCCTACACTTAATCTTGTCCAATTAGGGTTTTTAACCAATCTTGAGCATCCAATAGGTGGTTTTGTTTCATTGGATGAACATTTAGGTAATTTTTATCCTCCCTAGGCTTATGCTTGTCCAATTAGGGTTTGTAACCAATCTTGTGCAGCCAATAGTTATGTTTGTGTCGTTGGATGAACATTTAGGTCATTTCCGTCCTCCCAACACTTAATCTTGTCCAATTAGGTTTTTTAACCAATCTTGTGCGTCCAATAGGTGTTTTGTGTCATTGGATCAATATTTAGGTCATTTTCGTCCTCCCTACACTTAATCTTGTCCAATTAGGGTTTTTAACCAATCTTGTGCATCCAATAGGTGCTTTGTGTCATTGGATGAATATTTAGGTCATTTTCGTCCTCCTTATACTTAATCTTGTCCAATTAGGGTTTTTAACCAATCTTGTGCATCCAATAGGTGTTTTGTGCCATTGGATGAATATTTATGTCATTTTCGTCCTCCCTACACTTAATCTTGTCCAATTAGGGTTTTTAACCAATCTTGAGCATCCAATAGGTGGTTTTGTATCATTGGATGAACATTTAGGTCATTTTCGTCCTCCCTAGGCTAATTCTTGTCCAATTACGGTTTCTAACCAATCTTGTGCATCCAATAGGTGTTTTGTGTCATTGGAAGATCATTTAGGTCATTTTCGTCCTCCCGACACTTTATCTTGTCAAATTACGGTTTCTAACCAATCTTGTGCATCCAATTGGTGTTTTTGTGTAATTGGGTGAACAATTAGGTCATTTTCGTCCTCCCTAGGATAATTCTTGTCCAATTAGGGTTTTTAACCAATCTTGTGCATCCAATAGGTGTTTTGTATCATTGGACGAATATTTCCGTCATTTTCGTCCTCCCTACACTTAATCTTGTCCAATTAGGGTTTTTAACCAATCTTGAGCATCCAATAGGTGGTTTTGTATCATTGGATGAACATTTAGGTCATTTTCGTCCTCCCTAGGCTAATTCTTGTCAAATTACGGTTTCTAACCAATCTTGTGCATCCAATAGGTGTTTTGTGTCATTGGAAGATCATTTAGGTCATTTTCGTCCTCCCGACACTTTATCTTGTCAAATTACGGTTTCTAACCAATCTTGTGCATCCAATTGGTGTTTTTGTGTAATTGGGTGAACAATTAGGTCATTTTCGTCCTCCCTAGGATAATTCTTGTCCAATTAGGGTTTTTAACCAATCTTGTGCATCCAATAGGTGTTTTGTATCATTGGACGAATATTTCCGTCATTTTCGTCCTCCCTACACTTAATCTTGTCCAATTTGGGTTTTTAACCATTCTTATGCATCCAATAGGTGTTTTGGGTCATTGAATGAATATTTAGGTCATTTTCGTCATCCCTACACTTAATCTTGTCTAATTAGGGTTTTTAACCAATCTTGTGCATCCAATAGGTGTTTTGTGTCATTGGATGAACATTTAGGTCATTTTCGTCCTCCCTACACTTTATCTTGTCCAATTAGGGTTTCTAACCAATCTTGTGCATCCAATAGGAGTTTTGTGTCGTTGGATTAACACTTAGGTCTTTTTCGTCCTTCCTAGGCTAATTCTTATCCAATTAGGGTTTTTAACCAATCTTGTGCATCCAATAGTTGTGTTTGTGTCGTTGGATGAACATTTAGGTCATTTCCGTCCTCCCAACACTTAATCTTGTCCAATTAGGTTTTTTAACCAATTTTGTGCGTCCAATAGGTGTTTTGTGTCATTGGATGAATATTTAGGTCATTTTCGTCCTCCCTACACTTAATCTTGTCCAATTAGGGTTTTTAACCAATCTTGTGCATCCAATAGGTATTTTGTGTCATTGGATGAACATTTAGGTCATTTTCGTCCTCCCTACACTTTATCTTATCCAATTAGGGTTTCTAACCAATCTTGTGCATCCAATTGGTGTTTTTGTGTCATTGGATGAACATTTAGGTCATTTTCGTCCTCCCTAGGATAATTCTTGTCCAATTAGGGTTTCTAACAATTCTTGTGCATCCAATTGGTGTTTTTGTGTCATTAGATGAACAATTAGGTCATTTTCGTCCTCCCTATGATAATTCTTGTCCAATTAGGGTTTTTAACCAATCTTGTGCATCCAATAGGTGTTTTGTGTCATTGGATGAACATTTAGGTCATTTTCGTCCTCCTTATGCTAATTCTTCTCCAATTAGGGTTTTTAACCAATCTTGTGCATCCAGTAGGTGTTTTGTGTCATTGGATGAACATTTAGGTCATTTTCGTCCTCCCTACACTTAATCTTGTTCAATTAGGGTTTCTAACCAATCTTGTGCATCCGATAGGTGTTTTTGTGTCATTGGATGAACATTTAGGTCATTTTCGTCCTCCCTACACTTAATCTTGTCCAATTAGGGTTTTTAACCAATCTTGTTCATTCAATAGGTGTGTTGTGTCATTGGATGAATATTTAGGTCATTTTCGTCCTCCTTAAACTTAATCTTATCCAATTACGGTTTCTAACCAATCTTGTGCATCCAATAGGTGTTTTGTGTCATTGGATGAACATTTAGGTCATTTTCGTCCTCCCTAAACTTAATCTTGTCCAATTAGGGTTTTTAAGCAATCTTGTGCATCCAATAGGTGTTTTGTTTCATTGGATGAACATTTAGGTCATTTTCGTCCTCCCTACACTTTATCTTGTTCAATTAGGGTTTCTGACCAATCTTATGCATCCGACAGGTGTTTTTGTGTCATTGGATGAACAATTAGGTCATTTTCGTCCTCCCTAGGCTAATTCTTGTCCAATTAGGGTTTTTAACCAATCTTGTGCATCCAATAGGTGTTTTGTGTCATTGGATGAACACTTAGGTCATTTCCGTCCTCCCTACACTTTATCTTGTCCAATTAGGCTTTCTAACCAATCTAGTGCATCCAATTGGTGTTTTTGTGTCATTGGATGAACAATTAGGTCATTTTCGTCCTCCCTAGGATAATTCTTGTCCAATTAGGGTTTTTAACCAATCTTGTGCATCCAATAGGTGTTTTGTGTCATTGGATGAACATTTAGGTCATTTTCGTCCTCCTTAGGCTAATTCTTATCCAATTAGGGTTTTTAACCAATCTTGTGCATCCAATAGGTGTTTTGTGTCATTGGATGAACACTTAGGTCATTTTCGTCCTCCCAACACTTTATCTAGTCCAATTAGGGTTTCTAACCAATCTTGTGCATCTAATTGGTGTTTTTGTGTCATTGGATGAACAATTAGGTCATTTTCGTCCTCCCTAGGATAATTCTTGTCCAATTAGGGTTTTTAACCAATCTTGTGCATCCAATAGGTGTTTTGTGTCATTGGATGAACATTTAGGTCATTTTCGTCCTCCCTACACTTAATCTTGTTCAATTAGGGTTTTTAACCAATCTTGTGCATCCAATAGGTGTTTTGTGTCATTGGATGAACATTTAGGTCATTTTCGTCCTCCCTACACTTAATCTTGTCCAATTAGGGTTTTTAACCAATCTTGTGCATCCAATTGGTGTTTTTGTGTCATTGGATGAACATTTAGGTCATTTTCGTCCTCCCTACACTTAATCTTGTCCAATTTGGGTTTTTAACCAATCTTGTGCATCCAATAGGTGTTTTGGGTCATTGGATGAACATTTAGGTCATTTTCGTCCTCCCTACACTTTATCTTATCCAATTAGGGTTTCTAACCAATCTTGTGCATCCAATTGGTGTTTTTGTGTCATTGGATGAACAATTAGGTCATTTTCGTCCTCCCTAGGATAATTCTTGTCCAATTAGGATTTTTAACCAATCTTGTGCATCCAATAGGTGTTTTGTGTCATTGGATGAACATTTAGGTCATTTTCGTCCTCCCTACACTTTATCTTATCCAATTAGGGTTTCTAACCAATCTTGTGCATCCAATTGGTGTTTTTGTGTCATTGGAAGAACAATTAGGGCATTTTCGTCCTCCCTAGGATAATTCTTGTCCAATTAGGATTTTTAACCAATCTTGTGCATCCAATAGGTGTTTTGTGTCATTGGATGAACATTTAGGTCATTTTCGTCCTCCCTACACTTAATCTTGTCCAATTTGGGTTTTTAACCAATCTTGTGCATCCAATAGGTGTTTTGGGTCATTGGATGAACATTTAGGTCATTTTCGTCCTCCCTACATTTGATCTTGTCCAATTAGGGTTTCTAACCAATCTTGTTCATCCAGTTCGTGTTTTTGTGTCATTGGACGAGCAATTAGGTCATTTTTATCCTCCCTAAACTTAACCTTGTCCAATTAGGGTTTCTATCCAATCTTGTGCATGCAATAGCTGTGTTTGTGTCATTGGATGAACAATTAGGTCATTTTCGTCCTCCCTAGGATAATTTTTGTCCAATTAGGATTTTTAACCAATCTTGTGCATCCAATAGGTGTTTTGTGTCATTGGATGAACATTTAGGTCATTTTCGTCCTCCCTAGGCTAATTCTTATCCAATTAGGGTTTTTAACCAATCTTGTGCATCCAATAGGTGCTTTGTGTCATTGGATGAATATTTAGGTCATTTTCGTCCTCCTTACACTTAATCTTGTCCAATTAGGGTTTTTGACCAACCTTGTGCATCCAATAGGTGTTTTGTGTCATTGGATGAACATTTAGGTCATTTTCGTCCTCCCTACACTTTATCTTATCCAATTAGGGTTTCTAACCAATCTTGTGCATCCAATTGGTGTTTTTGTGTCATTGGATGAACATTTAGGTCATTTTCGTCCTCCCTACACTTAATCTTGTCCAATTTGGGTTTTTAACCAATCTTGTGAATCCAATAGGTGTTTTGTGTCATTGGAAGATCATTTAGGTCATTTTCGTCCTCCCGACACTTTATCTTGTCAAATTACGGTTTCTAACCAATCTTGTGCATCCAATTGGTGTTTTTGTGTAATTGGATGGACAATTAGGTCATTTTCGTCCTCCCCAGGATAATTCTAGTCCAATTAGGGTTTTTAATCAATCTTGTGCATCCAATAGGTGTTTTGTATCATTGGACGAATATTTACGTCATTTTCGTCCTCCCTACACTTAATCTTGTCCAATTAGGGTTTTTAACCAATCTTGTGCATCCAATAGGTGTTGTGTCATTGGATGAACATTTAGGTCATTTTCGTCCTCCCTACATTTTATCTTATCCAATTAGGGTTTCAAACCAATCTTGTGCATCCAATTGGTGTTTTTGTGTAGTTCGATGAACAATTAGGTCATTTTCGTCCTCCCTAGGATAATTCTTGTCCAATTAGGGTTTCTAACCAATCTTGTTCATCCAGTTGGTGTTTTTGTGTCATTGGATGAGCAATTAGGTCATTTTCGTCCTCCCTAGGCTAATTCTTGTCCAATTAGCGTTTTTAACCAATCTTGTGCATCCAATAGGTGTTTTGTGTCATTGGATGAACATTTAGGTCATTTTCGTCCTCCCTAGGATAATTCTTGTCCAATTAGGGTTTCTAACCAATCTTGTTCATCCAGTTCGTGTTTTTGTGTCATTGGATGAGAAATTAGGTCATTTTCGTCCTCCCTAGGCTAATTCTTGTCCAATTAGCGTTTTTAACCAATCTTGTGCATCCAATAGGTGTTTTGTGTCATTGGATGAACATTTAGGTCATTTTCGTCCTCCCTAGGCTAATTCTTATCCAATTAGGGTTTTTAACCAATCTTGTGCATCCAATAGGTGCTTTGTGTAATTGGATGAATATTTAGGTCATTTTCGTCCTCCTTACACTTAATCTTGTCCAATTAGGGTTTTTGACCAATCTTGTGCATCCAATAGGTGTTTTGTGTCATTGGATGAACATTTAGGTCATTTTCGTCCTCCCTACACTTTATCTTATCCAATTAGGGTTTCTAACCAATCTTGTGCATCCAATTGGTGTTTTTGTGTCATTGGATGAACATTTAGGTCATTTTCGTCTTCCCTAGGATAATTCTTGTCCAATTAGGGTTTCTAACAATTCTTGTGCATCCAATTGGTGTTTTTGTGTCATTGGATGAACAATTAGGTCATTTTCGTCCTCCCTATGATAATTCTTGTCCAATTAGGGTTTTTAACCAATCTTGTGCATCAAATAGGTGTTTTGTGTCATTGGATGAATATTTACGTCATTTTCGTCCTCCCTACACTTAATTTTGTCCAAGTAGGGTTTTTGACCAATCTTGTGCATCCAATAGGTGTTTTGTGTTATTGGATGAACATTTAGGTCATTTTCGTCCTCCCTACACTTTATCTTATCCAATTAGGGTTTCTAACCAATCTTGTGCATCCAATTGGTGTTTTTGTGTCATTGGATGAACAATTAGGTCATTTTCGTCCTCCCTAGGATAATTCTTGTCCAATTAGGATTTTTAACCAATCTTGTGCATCCAATACGTGTTTTGTGTCATTGGATGAACATTTAGGTCATTTTCGTCCTCCCTACACTTAATCTTGTCCAATTTGGGTTTTTAACCAATCCAGTGCATCCAATAGGTGTTTTGTGTCATTGGATGAACATTTAGGTCATTTTCGTCCTCCCTACACTTTATCTTGTCCAATTAGGGTTTCTAACCAATCTTGTGCATCCAATAGGAGTTTTGTGTCGTTGGATTAACACTTAGGTCTTTTTCGTCCTTCCTAGGCTAATTCTTATCCAATTAGGGTTTTTAACCAATCTTTTGCATCCAATAGTTGTGTTTGTGTCGTTGGATGAACATTTAGGTCATTTCCGTCCTCCCAACACTTAATCTTGTCCAATTAGGTTTTTTAACCAATCTTGTGCGTCCAATAGGTGTTTTGTGTCATTGGATCAATATTTAGGTCATTTTCGTCCTCCCTACACTTAATCTTGTCCAATTAGGGTTTTTAACCAATCTTGTGCATCCAATAGGTGCTTTGTGTCATTGGATGAATATTTAGGTCATTTTCGTCCTCCTTATACTTAATCTTGTCCAATTAGGGTTTTTAACCAATCTTGTGCATCCAATAGGTGTTTTGTGCCATTGGATGAATATTTATGTCATTTTCGTCCTCCCTACACTTAATCTTGTCCAATTAGGGTTTTTAACCAATCTTGAGCATCCAATAGGTGGTTTTGTATCATTGGATGAACATTTAGGTCATTTTCGTCCTCCCTAGGCTAATTCTTGTCAAATTACGGTTTCTAACCAATCTTGTGTATCCAATAGGTGTTTTGTGTCATTGGAAGATCATTTAGGTCATTTTCGTCCTCCCGACACTTTATCTTGTCAAATTACGGTTTCTAACCAATCTTGTGCATCCAATTGGTGTTTTTGTGTAATTGGGTGAACAATTAGGTCATTTTCGTCCTCCCTAGGATAATTCTTGTCCAATTAGGGTTTTTAACCAATCTTGTGCATCCAATAGGTGTTTTGTATCATTGGACGAATATTTCCGTCATTTTCGTCCTCCCTACACTTAATCTTGTCCAATTTGGGTTTTTAACCATTCTTATGCATCCAATAGGTGTTTTGGGTCATTGGATGAATATTTAGGTCATTTTCGTCATCCCTACACTTAATCTTGTCTAATTAGGGTTTTTAACCAATCTTGTGCATCCAATAGGTGTTTTGTGTCATTGGATGAACATTTAGGTCATTTTCGTCCTCCCTACACTTTATCTTGTCCAATTAGGGTTTCTAACCAATCTTGTGCATCCAATAGGAGTTTTGTGTCGTTGGATTAACACTTAGGTCTTTTTCGTCCTTCCTAGGCTAAATCTTATCCAATTAGGGTTTTTAACCAATCTTGTGCATCCAATAGTTGTGTTTGTGTCGTTGGATGAACATTTAGGTCATTTCCGTCCTTCCAACACTTAATCTTGTCCAATTAGGTTTTTTAACCAATCTTGTGCGTCCAATAGGTGTTTTGTGTCATTGGATGAATATTTAGGTCATTTTCGTCCTCCCTACACTTAATCTTGTCCAATTAGGGTTTTTAACCAATCTTGTGCATCCAATAGGTATTTTGTGTCATTGGATGAACATTTAGGTCATTTTCGTCCTCCCTACACTTTATCTTATCCAATTAGGGTTTCTAACCAATCTTGGGCATCCAATTGGTGTTTTTGTGTCATTGGATGAACATTTAGGTCATTTTCGTCCTCCCTAGGATAATTCTTGTCCAATTAGGGTTTCAAACAATTCTTGTGCATCCAATTGGTGTTTTTGTGTCATTGGATGAACAATTAGGTCATTTTCGTCCTCCCTATGATAATTCTTGTCCAATTAGGGTTTTTAACCAATCTTGTGCATCCAATAGGTGTTTTGTGTCATTGGATGAATATTTACGTCATTTTCGTCCTCCCTACACTTAATCTTGTCCAAGTAGGGTTTTTAACCAATCTTGTGCATCCAATAGGTGTTTTGAGTCATTGGATGAATATTTAGGTCATTTTCGTCCTCCCTACACTTTATCTTGTCCAATTAGGGTTTCTAACCAATCTTGTGCATCCAATAGGAGTTTTGTGTCATTGGATTAACACTTAGGTCTTTTTCGTCCTCCCTAGGCTAATTTTTATCCAATTAGGGTTTTTAACCAATCTTGTGCATCCAATAGTTGTGTTTGTGTCGTTGGATGAACATTTAGGTCATTTCCGTCCTCCCAACACTTAATCTTGTCCAATTAGGTTTTTTGACCAATCTTGTGCATCCAATAGGTGTTTTGTGTCATTGGATGAATATTTAGGTCATTTTCGTCCTCCCTACACTTAATCTTGTCCAAGTAGGGTTTTTGACCAATCTTGTGCATCCAATAGGTGTTTTGTGTCATTGGATGAACATTTAGGTCATTTTCGTCCTCCCTACACTTTATCTTATCCAATTAGGGTTTCTAACCAATCTTGTGCATCCAATTGGTGTTTTTGTGTCATTGGATGAACAATTAGGTCATTTTCGTCCTCCCTAGGATAATTCTTGTCCAATTAGGATTTTTAACCAATCTTGTGCATCCAATAGGTGTTTTGTGTCATTGGATGAACATTTAGGTCATTTTCGTCCTCCCTACACTTAATCTTGTCCAATTTGGGTTTTTAACCAATCTTGTGCATCCAAACGGTGTTTTGTGTCATTGGATGAACATTTAGGTCATTTTCGTCCTCCCTACATTTGATCTTGTCCAATTAGGGTTTCTAACCAATCTTGTTCATCCAGTTGGTGTTTTTGTGTCATTGGATGAGCAATTAGGTCATTTTCGTCCTTCCTAGGCTAATTTTTGTCCAATTAGCGTTTTTAACCAATCTTGTGCATCCAATAGGTGTTTTGTGTCATTGGATGAACATTTAGGTCATTTTCGTCCTCCCTAGGCTAATTCTTATCCAATTAGGGTTTTTAACCAATCTTGTGCATCCAATAGGTGCTTTGTGTCATTGGATGAACATTTAGGTCATTTTCGTCCTCCCTACACTTAATCTTGTCCAATTTGGGTTTTTAACCAATCTTGTGCATCCAATAGGTGTTTTGGGTCATTGGATGAACATTTAGGTCATTTTCGTCCTCCCTACACTTTATCTTATCCAATTAGGGTTTCTAACCAATCTTGTGCATCCAATTGGTGTTTTTGTGTCATTGGATGAACATTTAGGTCATTTTCGTCTTCCCTAGGATAATTCTTGTCCAATTACGGTTTCTAACAATTCTTGTGCATCCAATTGGTGTTTTTGTGTCATTGGATGAACAATTAGGTCATTTTCGTCCTCCCTATGATAATTCTTGTCCAATTAGGGTTTTTAACCAATCTTGTGCATCAAATAGGTGTTTTGTGTCATTGGATGAATATTTACGTCATTTTCGTCCTCCCTACACTTAATCTTGTCCAAGTAGGGTTTTTGACCAATCTTGTGCATCCAATAGGTGTTTTGTGTTATTGGATGAACATTTAGGTCATTTTCGTCCTCCCTACACTTTATCTTATCCAATTAGGGTTTCTAACCAATCTTGTGCATCCAATTGGTGTTTTTGTGTCATTGGATGAACAATTAGGTCATTTTCGTCCTCCCTAGGATAATTCTTGTCCAATTAGGATTTTTAACCAATCTTGTGCATCCAATACGTGTTTTGTGTCATTGGATGAACATTTAGGTCATTTTCGTCCTCCCTACACTTAATCTTGTCCAATTTGGGTTTTTAACCAATCCAGTGCATCCAATAGGTGTTTTGTGTCATTGGATGAACATTTAGGTCATTTTCGTCCTCCCTACACTTTATCTTGTCCAATTAGGGTTTCTAACCAATCTTGTGCATCCAATAGGAGTTTTGTGTCGTTGGATTAACACTTAGGTCTTTTTCGTCCTTCCTAGGCTAATTCTTATCCAATTAGGGTTTTTAACCAATCTTGTGCATCCAATAGTTGTGTTTGTGTCGTTGGATGAACATTTAGGTCATTTTCGTCCTCCCTACACTTAATCTTGTCCAATTAGGGTTTTTAACCAATCTTGTGCATCCAATAGGTATTTTGTGTCATTGGATGAACATTTAGGTCATTTTCGTCCTCCCTACACTTTATCTTATCCAATTAGGGTTTCTAACCAATCTTGTGCATCCAATTGGTGTTTTTGTGTCATTGGATGAACATTTAGGTCATTTTCGTCTTCCCTAGGATAATTCTTGTCCAATTACGGTTTCTAACAATTCTTGTGCATCCAATTGGTGTTTTTGTGTCATTGGATGAACAATTAGGTCATTTTCGTCCTCCCTATGATAATTCTTGTCCAATTAGGGTTTTTAACCAATCTTGTGCATCAAATAGGTGTTTTGTGTCATTGGATGAATATTTACGTCATTTTCGTCCTCCCTACACTTAATCTTGTCCAAGTAGGGTTTTTGACCAATCTTGTGCATCCAATAGGTGTTTTGTGTTATTGGATGAACATTTAGGTCATTTTCGTCCTCCCTACACTTTATCTTATCCAATTAGGGTTTCTAACCAATCTTGTGCATCCAATTGGTGTTTTTGTGTCATTGGATGAACAATTAGGTCATTTTCGTCCTCCCTAGTATAATTCTTGTCCAATTAGGATTTTTAACCAATCTTGTGCATCCAATACGTGTTTTGTGTCATTGGATGAACATTTAGGTCATTTTCGTCCTCCCTACACTTAATCTTGTCCAATTTGGGTTTTTAACCAATCTTGTGCATCCAATAGGTGTTTTGTGTCATTGGATGAACATTTAGGTCATTTTCGTCCTCCCTACATTTGATCTTGTCCAATTAGGGTTTCTAACCAATCTTGTTCATCCAGTTGGTGTTTTTGTGTCATTGGATGAGCAATTAGGTCATTTTCGTCCTCCCTAGGCTAATTTTTGTCCAATTAGCGTTTTTAACCAATCTTGTGCATCCAATAGGTGTTTTGTGTCATTGGATGAATATTTAGGTAATTTTCGTCCTCCCTACACTAAATCTTGTCCAATTAGGGTTTTTAACCAATCTTGCGCATCCAATAGGTGTTTGGTGTCATTGGATGAATATTTAGGTCATTTTCGTACTCCCTACACTTAATCTTGTCCAATTAGGGTTTTTAACCAATCTTGTGCATCCAATAGTTGTGTTTGTGTCGTTGGATGAACATTTAGGTCATTTCCGTCCTCCCAACACTTAATCTTGTCCAATTAGGTTTTTTAACCAATCTTGTGCGTCCAATAGGTGTTTTGTGTCATTGGATGAATATTTAGGTCATTTTCGTCCTCCCTACACTAAATCTTGTCCAATTAGGGTTTTTAACCAATCTTGTGCATCCAATAGGTGTTTTGTTTCATTGGATGAACATTTAGGTCATTTTCGTCCTCCCTACACTTTATCTTGTCCAATTAGGGTTTCTAACCAATCTTGTGCATCCAATAGGAGTTTTGTGTCGTTGGATTAACACTTAGGTCTTTTTCGTCCTTCCTAGGCTAATTCTTATCCAATTAGGGTTTTTAACCAATCTTGTGCATCCAATAGTTGTGTTTGTGTCGTTGGATGAACATTTAGGTCATTTCCGTCCTTCCAACACTTAATCTTGTCCAATTAGGTTTTTTAACCAATCTTGTGCGTCCAATAGGTGTTTTGTGTCATTGGATGAATATTTAGGTCATTTTCGTCCTCCCTACACTTAATCTTGTCCAATTAGGGTTTTTAACCAATCTTGTGCATCCAATAGGTATTTTGTGTCATTGGATGAACATTTAAGTCATTTTCGTCCTCCCTACACTTTATCTTATCCAATTAGGGTTTCTAACCAATCTTGTGCATCCAATTGGTGTTTTTGTGTCATTGGATGAACATTTAGGTCATTTTCGTCCTCCCTAGGATAATTCTTGTCCAATTAGGGTTTCTAACAATTCTTGTGCATCCAATTGGTGTTTTTGTGTCATTGGATGAACAATTAGGTCATTTTCGTCCTCCCTATGATAATTCTTGTCCAATTAGGGTTTTTAACCAATCTTGTGCATCCAATAGGTGTTTTGTGTCATTGGATGAATATTTACGTCATTTTCGTCCTCCCTACACTTAATCTTGTCCAAGTAGGGTTTTTAACCAATCTTGTGCATCCAATAGTTGTTTTGAGTCATTGGATGAATATTTAGGTCATTTTCGTCCTCCCTACACTTTATCTTGTCCAATTAGGGTTTCTAACCAATCTTGTGCATCCAATAGGAGTTTTGTGTCATTGGATTAACACTTAGGTCTTTTTCGTCCTCCCTAGGCTAATTCTTATCCAATTAGGGTTTTTAACCAATCTTGTGCATCCAATAGTTGTGTTTGTGTCGTTGGATGAACATTTAGGTCATTTCCGTCCTCCCAACACTTCATCTTGTCCAATTAGGTTTTTTAACCAATCTTGTGCATCCAATAGGTGTTTTGTGTCATTGGATGAATATTTAGGTCATTTTCGTCCTCCCTACACTTAATCTTGTCCAAGTAGGGTTTTTGACCAATCTTGTGCATCCAATAGGTGTTTTGTGTCATTGGATGAACATTTAGGTCATTTTCGTCCTCCCTACACTTTATCTTATCCAATTAGGGTTTCTAACCAATCTTGTGCATCCAATAGGTGTTTTGTGTCATTGGATGAACAATTAGGTCATTTTCGTCCTCCCTAGGATAATTCTTGTCCAATTAGGATTTTTAACCAATCTTGTGCATCCAATAGGTGTTTTGTGTCATTGGATGAACATTTAGGTCATTTTCGTCCTCCCTACACTTAATCTTGTCCAATTTGGGTTTTTAACCAATCTTGTGCATCCAATAGGTGTTTTGGGTCATTGGATGAACATTTAGGTCATTTTGGTCCTCCCTACATTTGATCTTGTCCAATTAGGGTTTCTAACCAATCTTGTGCATCCAGTTGGTGTTTTTGTGTCATTGGATGAACAATTAGGTCATTTTCGTCCTCCCTAGGATAATTCTTGTCCAATTAGGGTTTTTAACCAATCTTGTGCATCCAATAGGTGTTTTGTGTCATTGGATGAATATTTAGGTCGTTTTCGTCCTCCCTACACTTAATCTTGTCCAATTAGGATTTTTAACCAATCTTGTGCATCCAATAGGTGTTTTGTGTCATTGGATGAACATTTAGGTCATTTTCGTCCTCCCTACACTTAATCTTGTCCAATTTGGGTTTTTAACCAATCTTGTGCATCCAATAGGTGTTTTGGGTCATTGGATGAACATTTAGGTCATTTTCGTCCTCCCTACATTTGATCTTGTCCAATTAGGGTTTCTAACCAATCTTGTTCATCAAGTTGGTGTTTTTGTGTCATTGGATGAGCAATTAGGTCATTTTCGTCCTCCCTAGGCTAATTCTTGTCCAATTAGGGTTTCTAACCAATCTTGTGCATCCAGTTGGTGTTTTTGTGTCATTGGATGAACAATTAGGTCATTTTCGTCCTCCCTAGGATAATTCTTGTCCAATTAGGGTTTTTAACCAATCTTGTGCATCCAATAGGTGTTTTGTGTCATTGGATGAACATTTAGGTCATTTTCGTCCTCCCTACACTTAATCTTGTCCAATTAGGGTTTTTAACCAATCTTGTGCATCCAATAGTTGTGTTTGTGTCGTTGGATGAACATTTAGGTCATTTCCGTCCTCCCAACACTTAATCTTGTCCAATTAGGTTTTTTAACCAATCTTGTGCATCCAATAGGTGTTTTGTGTCATTGGATGAATATTTAGGTCATTTTCGTCCTCCCTACACTTAATCTTGTCCAATTAGGGTTTTTAACCAATCTTGTGCATCCAATAGGTATTTTGTGTCATTGGATGAACATTTAGGTCATTTTCGTCCTCCCTACACTTTATCTTATCCAATTAGGGTTTCTAACCAATCTTGTGCATCCAATTGGTGTTTTTGTGTCATTGGATGAACATTTAGGTCATTTTCGTCCTCCCTACACTTAATCTTGTCCAATTTGGGTTTTTAACCAATCTTGTGCATCCAATAGGTGTTTTGTGTCATTGGATGAACATTTAGGTCATTTTCGTCCTCCCTACATTTGATCTTGTCCAATTAGGGTTTCTAACCAATCTTGTTCATCCAGTTGGTGTTTTTGTGTCATTGGATGAGCAATTAGGTCATTTTCGTCCTTCCTAGGCTAATTTTTGTCCAATTAGCGTTTTTAACCAATCTTGTGCATCCAATAGGTGTTTTGTGTCATTGGATGAACATTTAGGTCATTTTCGTCCTCCCTAGGCTAATTCTTATCCAATTAGGGTTTTTAACCAATCTTGTGCATCCAATAGGTGCTTTGTGTCATTGGATGAATATTTAGGTCATTTTCGTCCTCCTTACACTTAATCTTGTCCAGTTAGGGTTTTTGACCAATCTTGTGCATCCAATAGGTGTTTTGTGTCATTGGATGAACATTTAGGTCATTTTCGTCCTCCCTACACTTTATCTTATCCAATTAGGGTTTCTAACCAATCTTGTGCATCCAATTGGAGTTTTTGTGTCATTGGATGAACATTTAGGTCATTTTCGTCCTCCCTACACTTAATCTTGTCCAATTTGGGTTTTTAACCAATCTTGTGCATCCAATAGGTGTTTTGGGTCATTGGATGAACATTTAGGTCATTTTCGTCCTCCCTAGGCTAATTCTTATCCAATTAGGGTTTTTAACCAATCTTGTGCATCCAATAGGTGCTTTGTGTCATTGGATGAATATTTAGGTCATTTTCGTCCTCCTTACACTTAATCTTGTCCAATTAGGGTTTTTAACCAATCTTTTGCATCCAATAGGTATTTTGGGTCATTGGATGAACATTTAGGTCATTTTCGTCCTCCCTACATTTGATCTTGTCCAATTAGGGTTTCTAACCAATCTTGTTCATCTAGTTGGTGTTTTTGTGTCATTGGATGAGCAATTAGGTCGTTTTCGTCCTCCCTAGGCTAAATCTTGTCCAATTAGCGTTTTTAACCAATCTTGTGCATCCAATAGGTGTTTTGTGTCATTGGATGAACATTTAGGTCATTTTCGTCCTCCCTAGGCTAATTCTTATCCAATTAGGGTTTTTAACCAATCTTGTGCATCCAATAGGTGCTTTGTGTCATTGGATGAATATTTAGGTCATTTTCGTCCTCCTTACACTTAATCTTGTCCAATTAGGGTTTTTGACCAATCTTGTGCATCCAATAGGTGTTTTGTGTCATTGGATGAACATTTAGGTCATTTTCGTCCTCCCTACACTTTATCTTATCCAATTAGGGTTTTTAACCAATCTTGTGCATCCAATTGGTGTTTTTGTGTCATTGGATGAACATTTAGGTCATTTTCGTCCTCCCTACACTTAATATTGTCCAATTTGGGTTTTTAACCAATCTTGTGCATCCAATAGGTGTTTTGTGTCATTGGATGAACATTTAGGTCATTTTCGTCCTCCCTACACTTTATCTTGTCCAATTAGGGTTTCTAACCAATCTTGTGCATCCAATAGGAGTTTTGTGTCATTGGATTAACACTTAGGTCTTTTTCGTCCTCGCTAGGCTAATTCTTATCCAATTAGGGTTTTTAACCAATCTTGTGCATCCAATAGTTGTGTTTGTGTCGTTGGATGAACATTTAGGTCATTTCCGTCCTCCCAACACTTAATCTTGTCCAATTAGGTTTTTTAACCAATCTTGTGCATCCAATAGGTGTTTTGTGTCATTGGATGAATATTTAGGTCATTTTCGTCCTCCCTACACTTAATCTTGTCCGATTAGGTTTTTTAACCAATCTTGTGCATCCAATAGGTGTTTTGTGTCATTGGATGAATATTTAGGTCATTTTCGTCCTCCCTACACTTAATCTTGTCTAATTAGGGTTTTTAACCAATCTTGTGCATCCAATAAGTGTTTTGTGTCATTGGATGAACATTTAGGTCATTTTCGTCCTCCCTACACTTTATCTTGTCCAATTAGGGTTTCTAACCAATCTTGTGCATCCAATTGGTGTTTTTGTGTCATTGGATGAACAATTAGGTCATTTTCGTCCTCCCTAGTATAATTCTTGTCCAATTAGGATTTTTAACCAATCTTGTGCATCCAATACGTGTTTTGTGTCATTGGATGAACATTTAGGTCATTTTCGTCCTCCCTATGATAATTCTTGTCCAATTAGGGTTTTTAACCAATCTTGTGCATCAAATAGGTGTTTTGTGTCATTGGATGAACATTTAGGTCATTTTCGTCCTCCCTACATTTGATCTTGTCCAATTAGGGTTTCTAACCAATCTTGTTCATCCAGTTGGTGTTTTTGTGTCATTGGATGAGCAATTAGGTCATTTTCGTCCTCCCTAGGCTAATTTTTGTCCAATTAGCGTTTTTAACCAATCTTGTGCATCCAATAGGTGTTTTGTGTCATTGGATGAACATTTAGGTCATTTTCGTCCTCCCTAGGCTAATTCTTATCCAATTAGGGTTTTTAACCAATCTTGTGCATCCAATAGGTGCTTTGTGTCATTGGATGAACATTTAGGTCATTTTCGTCCTCCCTACACTTAATCTTGTCCAATTTGGGTTTTTAACCAATCTTGTGCATCCAATAGGTGTTTTGGGTCATTGGATGAACATTTAGGTCATTTTCGTCCTCCCTACATTTGATCTTGTCCAATTAGGGTTTCTAACCAATCTTGTGCATCCAGTTGGTGTTTTTGTGTCATTGGATGAACAATTAGGTCATTTTCGTCCTCCCTAGGCTAATTCTTGTCCAATTAGGGTTTTTAACCAATCTTGTGCATCCAATAGGTGTTTTGTGTCATTGGATGAACATTTAGGTTATTTTCGTCCTCCCTACACTTAATCTTGTTCAATTAGGGTTTCTAACCAATCTTGTGCATCCGATAGGTGTTTTGTGTCATTGGATGAACACTTAGGTCATTTTCGTCCTCCCTACACTTTATCTTGTCCAATTAGGGTTTCTAACCAATCTTGTGCATCCAATTGGTGTTTTTGTGTCATTGGATGAACAATTAGGTCATTTTCGTCCTCCCTATGATAATTCTTGTCCAATTAGGGTTTTTAACCAATCTTGTGCATCCAATAGGTGTTTTGTGTCATTGGATGAACATTTAGGTCATTTTCGTCCTCCTTAGTCTAAGTCTTATCCAATTAGGGTTTCTAACCAATCTTGTGCATCCGAGAGGTGTTTTTGTGTCATTGGATGAACAATTAGGTCATTTTCGTCCTCCCTAGGCTAATTCTTGTCCAATTAGGGTTTTTAACCAATCTTGTGCATCCAATAGGTGTTTTGTGTCATTGGATGAACACTTAGGTCATTTTCGTCCTCCCTACACTTTATCTTGTCCAATTAGGGTTTCTAACCAATCTTGTGCATCCAATTGGTGTTTTTGTGTCATTGGATGAACAATTAGGTCATTTTCGTCCTCCCTATGATAATTCTTGTCCAATTAGGATTTTTAACCAATCTTGTGCATCCAATAGGTGTTTTGTGTCATTGGATGAACATTTAGGTCATTTTCGTCCTCCCTAGGATAATTCTTGTCCAATTAGGGTTTTTAACCAATCTTGTGCATCCAATAGGTGTTTTGTGTCATTGGATGAATATTTACGTCATTTTCGTCCTCCCTACACTTAATCTTGTCCAAGTAGGGTTTTTGACCAATCTTGTGCATCCAATAGGTGTTTTGTGTTATTGGATGAACATTTAGGTCATTTTCGTCCTCCCTACACTTTATCTTATCCAATTAGGGTTTCTAACCAATCTTGTGCATCCAATTGGTGTTTTTGTGTCATTGGATGAACAATTAGGTCATTTTCGTCCTCCCTAGGATAATTCTTGTCCAATTAGGATTTT
The DNA here is from genome assembly GCA_037974835.1 of Cicer judaicum. Taxonomy (NCBI): domain Eukaryota; kingdom Viridiplantae; phylum Streptophyta; class Magnoliopsida; order Fabales; family Fabaceae; genus Cicer; species Cicer judaicum. Next base: position 358,975 of record JBBPBS010000141.1, read on the forward strand.
TAACCAATCTTGTGCATCCAATACGTGTTTTGTGTCATTGGATGAACATTTAGGTCATTTTCGTCCTCCCTACACTTAATCTTGTCCAATTTGGGTTTTTAACCAATCCAGTGCATCCAATAGGTGTTTTGTGTCATTGGATGAACATTTAGGTCATTTTCGTCCTCCCTACACTTTATCTTGTCCAATTAGGGTTTCTAACCAATCTTGTGCATCCAATAGGAGTTTTGTGTCGTTGGATTAACACTTAGGTCTTTTTCGTCCTTCCTAGGCTAATTCTTATCCAATTAGGGTTTTTAACCAATCTTGTGCATCCAATAGTTGTGTTTGTGTCGTTGGATGAACATTTAGGTCATTTCCGTCCTTCCAACACTTAATCTTGTCCAATTAGGTTTTTTAACCAATCTTGTGCGTCCAATAGGTGTTTTGTGTCATTGGATGAATATTTAGGTCATTTTCGTCCTCCCTACACTTAATCTTGTCCAATTAGGATTTTTAACCAATCTTGTGCATCCAATAGGTATTTTGTGTCATTGGATGAACATTTAGGTCATTTTCGTCCTCCCTACACTTTATCTTGTCCAATTAGGGTTTCTAACCAATCTTGTGCATCCAATAGGAGTTTTGTGTCGTTGGATTAACACTTAGGTCTTTTTCGTCCTTCCTAGGCTAATTCTTATCCAATTAGGGTTTTTAACCAATCTTGTGCATCCAATAGTTGTGTTTGTGTCGTTGGATGAACATTTAGGTCATTTCCGTCCTCCCAACACTTAATCTTGTCCAATTAGGTTTTTTAACCAATCTTGTGCATCCAATAGGTGTTTTGTGTCATTGGATGAATATTTAGGTCATTTTCGTCCTCCCTACACTTAATCTTGTCCGATTAGGTTTTTTAACCAATCTTGTGCATCCAATAGGTGTTTTGTGTCATTGGATGAATATTTAGGTCATTTTCGTCCTCCCTACACTTAATCTTGTCTAATTAGGGTTTTTAACCAATCTTGTGCATCCAATAGGTGTTTTGTGTCATTGGATGAACATTTAGGTCATTTTCGTCCTCCCTACACTTAATCTTGTCCAATTAGGGTTTCTAACCAATCTTGTGCATCCAATAGGAGTTTTGTGTCATTGGATTGACACTTAGGTCTTTTTCGTCCTCCCTAGGCTAATTCTTATCCAATTAGGGTTTTTAACCAATCTAGTTCATCCAATAGTTGTGTTTGTGTCGTTGGATGAACATTTAGGTCATTTCCGTCCTCCCAACACTTAATCTTGTCCAATTAGGTTTTTTAACCAATCTTGTGCATCCAATAGGTGTTTTGTGTCATTGGATGAATATTTAGGTCATTTTCATCCTCCCTACACTTAATCTTGTCTAATTAGGGTTTTTAACCAATCTTGTGCATCCAATAAGTGTTTTGTGTCATTGGATGAACATTTAGGTCATTTTCTTCCTCCCTACACTTTATCTTGTCCAATTAGGGTTTTTAACCAATCTTGTGCATCCAATAGGTGTTTTGTATCATTGGACGAATATTTAGGTCATTTTCGTCATCCCTACACTTAATCTTGTCTAATTAGGGTTTTTAACCAATCTTGTGCATCCAATAGGTGTTTTGTGTCATTGGATGAACATTTAGGTCATTTTCGTCCTCCCTACACTTTATCTTGTCCAATTAGGGTTTCTAACCAATCTTGTGCATCCAATAGGAGTTTTGTGTCGTTGGATTAACACTTAGGTCTTTTTCGTCCTTCCTAGGCTAATTCTTATCCAATTAGGGTTTTTAACCAATCTTGTGCATCCAATAGGTGTTTTGTATCATTGGACGAATATTTCCGTCATTTTCGTCCTCCCTACACTTAATCTTGTCCAATTTGGGTTTTTAACCATTCTTATGCATCCAATAGGTGTTTTGGGTCATTGGATGAATATTTAGGTCATTTTCGTCATCCCTACACTTAATCTTGTCTAATTAGGGTTTTTAACCAATCTTGTGCATCCAATAGGTGTTTTGTGTCATTGGATGAACATTTAGGTCATTTTCGTCCTCCCTACACTTTATCTTGTCCAATTAGGGTTTTTAACCAATCTTGTGCATCCAATAGGTGTTTTGTATCATTGGACGAATACTTAGGTCATTTTCGTCATCCCTACACTTAATCTTGTCTAATTAGGGTTTTTAACCAATCTTGTGCATCCAATAAGTGTTTTGTGTCATTGGATGAACATTTAGGTCATTTTCGTCCTCCCTACACTTTATCTTGTCCAATTATGGGTTTTAACCAATCTTGTGCATCCAATAGGTGTTTTGTGTCATTGGATGAATATTTAGGTCATTTTCGTCCTCCCTACACTTAATCTTGTCCAATTAGGGTTTTTAACCAATCTTGTGCATCCAATAGGTGTTTTGTGTCATTGGATGAAGATTTAGGACATTTTCGTCCTCCCTAGGCTAATTCTTATCCAATTAGGGTTTTTAACCAATGTTGTGCATCCAATAGTTATTTTGTGTCATTGGATGAACATTTAGTTTATTTTCGTCCTCCCTACACTTAATCTTGTCCAATTAGGGTTTTTAACCAATCTTGTGCATCCAATAGGTGTTTTGTGTCATTGGATGAATATTTAGGTCATTTTCGTCCTCCCTACACTTAATCTTGTCCAATTACGGTTTTTAACCAATCTTGTGCATCCAATAGGTGTTTTGTGTCATTGGATGAATATTTAGGTCATTTTCGTCCTCCCTACACTTAATCTTGTCCAATTAGGGTTTTTAACCAATCTTGTGCATCCAATAGTTGTGTTTGTGTCGTTGGATGAACATTTAGGTCATTTCCGTCCTCCCAACACTTAATCTTGTCCAATTAGGTTTTTTAACCAATCTTGTGCGTCCAATAGGTGTTTTGTGTCATTGGATGAATATTTAGGTCATTTTCGTCCTCCCTACACTTAATCTTGTCCAATTAGGGTTTTTAACCAATCTTGTGCATCCAATAGGTATTTTGTGTCATTGGATGAACATTTAGGTCATTTTCGTCCTCCCTACACTTTATCTTATCCAATTTGGGTTTCTAACCAATCTTGTGCATCCAATTGGTGTTTTTGTGTCATTGGATGAACATTTAGGTCATTTTCGTCTTCCCTAGGATAATTCTTGTCCAATTACGGTTTCTAACAATTCTTGTGCATCCAATTGGTGTTTTTGTGTCATTGGATGAACAATTAGGTCATTTTCGTCCTCCCTATGATAATTCTTGTCCAATTAGGGTTTTTAACCAATCTTGTGCATCAAATAGGTGTTTTGTGTCATTGGATGAATATTTACGTCATTTTCGTCCTCCCTACACTTAATCTTGTCCAAGTAGGGTTTTTGACCAATCTTGTGCATCCAATAGGTGTTTTGTGTTATTGGATGAACATTTAGGTCATTTTCGTCCTCCCTACACTTTATCTTATCCAATTAGGGTTTCTAACCAATCTTGTGCATCCAATTGGTGTTTTTGTGTCATTGGATGAACAATTAGGTCATTTTCGTCCTCCCTAGGATAATTCTTGTCCAATTAGGATTTTTAACCAATCTTGTGCATCCAATAGGTGTTTTGTGTCATTGGATGAACATTTAGGTCATTTTCGTCCTCCCTACACTTAATCTTGTCCAATTTGGGTTTTTAACCAATCTTGTGCATCCAAAAGGTGTTTTGTGTCATTGGATGAACATTTAGGTCATTTTCGTCCTCCCTACATTTGATCTTGTCCAATTAGGGTTTCTAACCAATCTTGTTCATCCAGTTGGTGTTTTTGTGTCATTGGATGAGCAATTAGGTCATTTTCGTCCTTCCTAGGCTAATTTTTGTCCAATTAGCGTTTTTAACCAATCTTGTGCATCCAATAGGTGTTTTGTGTCATTGGATGAACATTTAGGTCATTTTCGTCCTCCCTAGGCTAATTCTTATCCAATTAGGGTTTTTAACCAATCTTGTGCATCCAATAGGTGCTTTGTGTCATTGGATGAACATTTAGGTCATTTTCGTCCTCCCTACACTTAATCTTGTCCAATTTGGGTTTTTAACCAATCTTGTGCATCCAATAGGTGTTTTGGGTCATTGGATGAACATTTAGGTCATTTTCGTCCTCCCTACATTTGATCTTGTCCAATTAGGGTTTCTAACCAATCTTGTGCATCCAGTTGGTGTTTTTGTGTCATTGGATGAACAATTAGGTCATTTTCGTCCTCCCTAGGCTAATTCTTGTCCAATTAGGGTTTTTAACCAATCTTGTGCATCCAATAGGTGTTTTGTGTCATTGGATGAACATTTAGTTCATTTTCGTCCTCCCTACACTTAATCTTGTCCAATTAGGGTTTCTAACCAATCTTTTGCATCCAATAGGTGTTTTGTGTCATTGGATGAACAATTAGGTCATTTTCGTCCTCCCTAGGCTAATTCTTTTCCAATTTGGGTTTTTAACCAATCTTGTGCATCCAATAGGTGTTTTGTGTCATTGGATGAACATTTAGGTCATTTTCGTCCTCCCTACACTTAATCTTGTCCAATTAGGGTTTTTAACCAATCTTGTGCATCCAATAGGTGTTTTGAGTCATTGGATGAATATTTAGGTCATTTTCGTCCTCCCTACACTTTATCTTGTCCAATTAGGGTTTCTAACCAATCTTGTGCATCCAATAGGAGTTTTTTGTCATTGGATTAACACTTAGGTCTTTTTCGTCCTCCCTAGGCTAATTCTTATCCAATTAGGGTTTTTAACCAATCTTGTGCATCCAATAGTTGTGTTTGTGTCGTTGGATGAACATTTAGGTCATTTCCGTCCTCCCAACACTTAATCTTGTCCAATTAGGGTTTTTAACCAATCTTGTGCATCCAATAGGTGTTTTGTGTCATTGGATGAACATTTAGGTCATTTTCGTCCTCCCTACACTTAATCTTGTCCAATTTGGGTTTTTAACCAATCTTGTGCATCCAATAGGTGTTTTGGGTCATTGGATGAACATTTAGGTCATTTTCGTCCTCCCTACATTTGATCTTGTCCAATTAGGGTTTCTAACCAATCTTGTTCATCCAGTTGGTGTTTTTGTGTCATTGGATGAGCAATTAGGTCATTTGCGTCCTCCCTAGGCTAATTCTTGTCCAATTAGCGTTTTTAACCAATCTTGTGCATCCAATAGGTGTTTTGTGTCATTGGATGAACATTTAGGTCATTTTCGTCCTCCCTAGGCTAATTCTTATCCAATTAGGGTTTTTAACCAATCTTGTGCATCCAATAGGTGCTTTGTGTCATTGGATGAATATTTAGGTCATTTTCGTCCTCCTTATACTTAATCGTGTCCAATTAGGGTTTTTAACCAATCTTGTGCATCCAATAGGTGTTTTGTGCCATTGGATGAATATTTATGTCATTTTCGTCCTCCCTACACTTAATCTTGTCCAATTAGGGTTTTTAACCAATCTTGAGCATCCAATAGGTGGTTTTGTGTCATTGGATGAACATTTAGGTCATTTTCGTCCTCCCTAGGCTAATTCTTGTCAAATTACGGTTTCTAACCAATCTTGTGCATCCAATAGGTGTTTTGTGTCATTGGAAGATCATTTAGGTCATTTTCGTCCTCCCGACACTTTATCTTGTCAAATTACGGTTTCTAACCAATCTTGTGCATCCAATTGGTGTTTTTGTGTAATTGGGTGAACAATTAGGTCATTTTCGTCCTCCCTAGGATAATTCTTGTCCAATTAGGGTTTTTAACCAATCTTGTGCATCCAATAGGTGTTTTGTATCATTGGACGAATATTTCCGTCATTTTCGTCCTCCCTACACTTAATCTTGTCCAATTTGGGTTTTTAACCATTCTTATGCATCCAATAGGTGTTTTGGGTCATTGGATGAATATTTAGGTCATTTTCGTCATCCCTACACTTAATCTTGTCTAATTAGGGTTTTTAACCAATCTTGTGCATCCAATAGGTGTTTTGTGTCATTGGATGAACATTTAGGTCATTTTCGTCCTCCCTACACTTTATCTTGTCCAATTAGGGTTTCTAACCAATCTTGTGCATCCAATAGGAGTTTTGTGTCATTGGATTAACACTTAGGTCTTTTTCGTCCTCCCTAGGCTAATTCTTATCCAATTAGGGTTTTTAACCAATCTTGTGCATCCAATAGTTGTGTTTGTGTCGTTGGATGAACAATTAGGTCATTTCCGTCCTCCCAACACTTAATCTTGTCCAATTAGGTTTTTTAACCAATCTTGTGCATCCAATAGGTGTTTTGTGTCATTGGATGAATATTTAGGTCATTTTCGTCCTCCCTACACTTAATCTTGTCCAAGTAGGGTTTTTGACCAATCTTGTGCATCCAATAGGTGTTTTGTGTCATTGGATGAACATTTAGGTCATTTTCGTCCTCCCTACACTTTATCTTATCCAATTAGGGTTTCTAACCAATCTTGTGCATCCAATTGGTGTTTTTGTGTCATTGGAAGAACAATTAGGGCATTTTCGTCCTCCCTAGGATAATTCTTGTCCAATTAGGATTTTTAACCAATCTTGTGCATCCAATAGGTGTTTTGTGTCATTGGATGAACATTTAGGTCATTTTCGTCCTCCCTACACTTAATCTTGTCCAATTTGGGTTTTTAACCAATCTTGTGCATCCAATAGGTGTTTTGTGTCATTGGATGAACATTTAGGTCATTTTCGTCCTCCCTACATTTGATCTTGTCCAATTAGGGTTTCTAACCAATCTTGTTCATCCAGTTGGTGTTTTTGTGTCATTGGATGAGCAATTAGGTCATTTTCGTCCTCCCTAGGCTAATTCTTGTCCAATTAGCGTTTTTAACCAATCTTGTGCATCCAATAGGTGTTTTGTGTCATTGGATGAACATTTAGGTCATTTTCGTCCTCCCTAGGCTAATTCTTATCCAATTAGGGTTTTTAACCAATCTTGTGCATCCAATAGGTGCTTTGTGTCATTGGATGAATATTTAGGTCATTTTCGTCCTCCTTACACTTAATCTTGTCCAATTAGTGTTTTTGACCAATCTTGTGCATCCAATAGGTGTTTTGTATCATTGGATGAACATTTAGGTCATTTTCGTCCTCCCTACACTTTATCTTATCCAATTAGGGTTTCTAACCAATCTTGTGCATCCAATTGGTGTTTTTGTGTCATTGGATGAACATTTAGGTCATTTTCGTCCTCCCTACACTTAATCTTGTCCAATTTGGGTTTTTAACCAATCTTGTGAATCCAATAGGTGTTTTGTGTCATTGGAAGATCATTTAGGTCATTTTCGTCCTCCCGACACTTTATCTTGTCAAATTACGGTTTCTAACCAATCTTGTGCATCCAATTGGTGTTTTTGTGTAATTGGATGGACAATTAGGTCATTTTCGTCCTCCCCAGGATAATTCTAGTCCAATTAGGGTTTTTAATCAATCTTGTGCATCCAATAGGTGTTTTGTATCATTGGACGAATATTTACGTCATTTTCGTCCTCCCTACACTTAATCTTGTCCAATTAGGGTTTTTAACCAATCTTGTGCATCCAATAGGTGTTGTGTCATTGGATGAACATTTAGGTCATTTTCGTCCTCCCTACATTTTATCTTATCCAATTAGGGTTTCAAACCAATCTTGTGCATCCAATTGGTGTTTTTGTGTAGTTCGATGAACAATTAGGTCATTTTCGTCCTCCCTAGGATAATTCTTGTCCAATTAGGGTTTCTAACCAATCTTGTTCATCCAGTTGGTGTTTTTGTGTCATTGGATGAGCAATTAGGTCATTTTCGTCCTCCCTAGGCTAATTCTTGTCCAATTAGCGTTTTTAACCAATCTTGTGCATCCAATAGGTGTTTTGTGTCATTGGATGAACATTTAGGTCATTTTCGTCCTCCCTAGGATAATTCTTGTCCAATTAGGGTTTCTAACCAATCTTGTTCATCCAGTTCGTGTTTTTGTGTCATTGGATGAGAAATTAGGTCATTTTCGTCCTCCCTAGGCTAATTCTTGTCCAATTAGCGTTTTTAACCAATCTTGTGCATCCAATAGGTGTTTTGTGTCATTGGATGAACATTTAGGTCATTTTCGTCCTCCCTAGGCTAATTCTTATCCAATTAGGGTTTTTAACCAATCTTGTGCATCCAATAGGTGCTTTGTGTAATTGGATGAATATTTAGGTCATTTTCGTCCTCCTTACACTTAATCTTGTCCAATTAGGGTTTTTGACCAATCTTGTGCATCCAATAGGTGTTTTGTGTCATTGGATGAACATTTAGGTCATTTTCGTCCTCCCTACACTTTATCTTATCCAATTAGGGTTTCTAACCAATCTTGTGCATCCAATTGGTGTTTTTGTGTCATTGGATGAACATTTAGGTCATTTTCGTCCTCCCTAGGATAATTCTTGTCCAACTAGGGTTTTTAACAATTCTTGTGCATCCAATTGGTGTTTTTGTGTCATTGGATGAACAATTAGGTCATTTTCGTCCTCCCTATGATAATTCTTGTCCAATTAGGGTTTTTAACCAATCTTGTGCATCCAATAGGTGTTTTGTGTCATTGGATGAATATTTACGTCATTTTCGTCCTCCCTACACTTAATCTTGTCCAAGTAGGGTTTTTGACCAATCTTGTGCATCCAATAGGTGTTTTGTGTTATTGGATGAACATTTATGTCATTTTCGTCCTCCCTACACTTTATCTTATCCAATTAGGGTTTCTAACCAATCTAGTGCATCCAATTTGTGTTTTTGTGTCATTGGATGAACAATTAGGTCATTTTCGTCCTCCCTAGGATAATTCTTGTCCAATTAGGATTTTTAACCAATCTTGTGCATCCAATAGGTGTTTTGTGTCATTGGATGAACATTTAGGTCATTTTCGTCCTCCCTACACTTAATCTTGTCCAATTTGGGTTTTTAACCAATCTTGTGCATCCAATAGGTGTTTTGGGTCATTGGATGAACATTTAGGTCATTTTCGTCCTCCCTACATTTGATCTTGTCCAATTAGGGTTTCTAACCAATCTTGTTCATCCAGTTCGTGTTTTTGTGTCATTGGACGAGCAATTAGGTCATTTTTATCCTCCCTAAACTTAACCTTGTCCAATTAGGGTTTCTATCCAATCTTGTGCATGCAATAGCTGTGTTTGTGTCATTGGATGAACAATTAGGTCATTTTCGTCCTCCCTAGGATAATTTTTGTCCAATTAGGATTTTTAACCAATCTTGTGCATCCAATAGGTGTTTTGTGTCATTGGATGAACATTTAGGTCATTTTCGTCCTCCCTAGGCTAATTCTTATCCAATTAGGGTTTTTAACCAATCTTGTGCATCCAATAGGTGCTTTGTGTCATTGGATGAATATTTAGGTCATTTTCGTCCTCCTTACACTTAATCTTGTCCAATTAGGGTTTTTGACCAACCTTGTGCATCCAATAGGTGTTTTGTGTCATTGGATGAACATTTAGGTCATTTTCGTCCTCCCTACACTTTATCTTATCCAATTAGGGTTTCTAACCAATCTTGTGCATCCAATTGGTGTTTTTGTGTCATTGGATGAACATTTAGGTCATTTTCGTCCTCCCTACACTTAATCTTGTCCAATTTGGGTTTTTAACCAATCTTGTGAATCCAATAGGTGTTTTGTGTCATTGGAAGATCATTTAGGTCATTTTCGTCCTCCCGACACTTTATCTTGTCAAATTACGGTTTCTAACCAATCTTGTGCATCCAATTGGTGTTTTTGTGTAATTGGATGAACAATTAGGTCATTTTCGTCCTCCCTAGGATAATTCTAGTCCAATTAGGGTTTTTAACCAATCTTGTGCATCCAATAGGTGTTTTGTATCATTGGACGAATATTTACGTCATTTTCGTCCTCCCTACACTTAATCTTGTCCAATTAGGTTTTTTAACCAATCTTGTGCATCCAATAGGTGTTTTGTGTCATTGGATGAATATTTAGGTCATTTTCGTCCTCCCTACACTTAATCTTGTCCAATTAGGGTTTTTAACCAATCTTGTGCATCCAATAGGTGTTTTGTGTCATTGGATGAACAATTAGGTCATTTTCGTCCTCCCTAGGCTAATTCTTGTGCAATTAGGGTTTTTAACCAATCTTGTGCATCCAATAGGTGTTTTGTGTCATCGGATGAACATTTAAGTCATTTTCGTCCTCCCTAGGCTAATTCATATCCAATTAGGGTTTTTAACCAATCTTGTGCATCCAATAGTTGTGTTTGTGTCGTTGGATGAACATTTAGGTCATTTCCGTCCTCCCAACACTTAATCTTGTCCAATTAGGTTTTTTAACCAATCTTGTGCATCCAATAGGTGTTTTGTGTCATTGGATGAATATTTAGGTCATTTTCGTCCTCCCTACACTTAATCTTGTCCAATTAGGGTTTTTAACCAATCTTGTGCATCCAATAGGTGTTTTGAGTCATTGGATGAATATTTAGGTCATTTTCGTCCTCCCTACACTTTATCTTGTCCAATTAGGGTTTCTAACCAATCTTGTGCATCCAATAGGAGTTTTGTGTCATTGGATTAACACTTAGGTCTTTTTCGTCCTCCCTAGGCTAATTTTTATCCAATTAGGGTTTTTAACCAATCTTGTGCATCCAATAGTTGTGTTTGTGTCGTTGGATGAACATTTAGGTCATTTCCGTCCTCCCAACACTTAATCTTGTCCAATTAGGTTTTTTAACCAATCTTGTGCATCCAATAGGTGTTTTGTGTCATTGGATGAATATTTAGGTCATTTTCGTCCTCCCTACACTTAATCTTGTCCAAGTAGGGTTTTTGACCAATCTTGTGCATCCAATAGGTGTTTTTGTGTCATTGGATGAACATTTAGGTCATTTTCGTCCTCCCTAGGATAATTCTTGTCCAATTAGGGTTTCTAACAATTCTTGTGCATCCAATTGGTGTTTTTGTGTCATTGGATGAACAATTAGGTCATTTTCGTCCTCCCTATGATAATTCTTGTCCAATTAGGGTTTTTAACCAATCTTGTGCATCCAATAGGTGTTTTGTGTCATTGGATGAATATTTACGTCATTTTCGTCCTCCCTACACTTAATCTTGTCCAAGTAGGGTTTTTGACCAATCTTGTGCATCCAATAGGTGTTTTGTGTTATTGGATGAACATTTAGGTCATTTTCTTCCTCCCTACACTTTATCTTATCCAATTAGGGTTTCTACCCAATCTTGTGCATCCAATTGGTGTTTTTGTGTCATTGGATGAACAATTAGGTCATTTTCGTCCTCCCTAGGATAATTCTTGTCCAATTTGGGTTTTTAACCAATCTTGTGCATCCAATAGGTGTTTTGTGTCATTGGATCAATATTTGGGCCATTTTCGACCTCCCTAGGCTAATTCTTATCCAATTAGGGTTTTTAACCGATCTTGTGCATCCAATAGGTGTTTTTGTGTCATTGGATGAACACTTAGGTCATTTTCGTCCTCCCTAGGCTAATTCTTATCGAATTAGGGTTTTTAACCAATCTTGTGCATCCAATAGGTGTTTTGTGTCATTGGATGAACATTTAGGTCATTTTCGCCTCCCTAGGCTAATTCTTATCCAATTAGGGTTTTTAACCAATCATGTGCATCCAATAGGTGTTTTGTGTCATTGGATGAACATTTAGGTCATTTTCGTCCTCCCTACACTTAATCTTGTCCAATTAGGGTTTTTAACCAATCTTGTGCATCCAATAGGTGTTTTGTGTCATTGAATGAATATTTAGGTCATTTTCGTCATCCCTACACTTAATCTTGTCTAATTAGGGTTTTTAACCAATCTTGTGCATCCAATAGGTGTTTTGTGTCATTGGATGAACATTTAGGTCATTTTCGTCCTCCCTACACTTTATCTTGTCCAATTAGGGTTTCTAACCAATCTTGTGCATCCAGTTGGTGTTTTTGTGTCATTGGATGAACAATTAGGTCATTTTCGTCCTCCCTAGGATAATTCTTGTCCAATTAGGGTTTTTAACCAATCTTGTGCATCCAATAGGTGTTTTGTGTCATTGGATGAACATTTAGGTCATTTTCGTCCTCCCTACACTTTATCTTATCCAATTAGGGTTTCTAACCAATCTTGTGCATCCAATTGGTGTTTTTGTGTCATTGGATGAACATTTAGGTCATTTTCGTCTTCCCTAGGATAATTCTTGTCCAATTAGGGTTTCTAACAATTCTTGTGCATCCAATTGGTGTTTTTGTGTCATTGGATGAACAATTAGGTCATTTTCGTCCTCCCTATGATAATTCTTGTCCAATTAGGGTTTTTAACCAATCTTGTGCATCCAATAGGTATTTTGTGTCATTGGATGAACATTTAGGTCATTTTCGTCCTCCCTACACTTTATCTTATCCAATTAGGGTTTCTAACCAATCTTGTGCATCCAATTGGTGTTTTTGTGTCATTGAATGAACATTTAGGTCATTTTCGTCCTCCCTAGGATAATTCTTGTCCAATTAGGGTTTCTAACAATTCTTGTGCATCCAATTGGTGTTTTTGTGTCATTGGATGAACAATTAGGTCATTTTCGTCCTCCCTATGATAATTCTTGTCCAATTAGGGTTTTTAACCAATCTTGTGCATCCAATAGGTGTTTTGTGTCATTGGATGAATATTTACGTCATTTTCGTCCTCCCTACACTTAATCTTGTCCAAGTAGGGTTTTTAACCAATCTTGTGCATCCAATAGGTGTTTTGAGTCATTGGATGAATATTTAGGTCATTTTCGTCCTCCCTACACTTTATCTTGTCCAATTAGGGTTTCTAACCAATCTTGTGCATCCAATAGGAGTTTTGTGTCATTGGATTAACACTTAGGTCTTTTTCGTCCTCCCTAGGCTAATTTTTATCCAATTAGGGTTTTTAACCAATCTTGTGCATCCAATAGTTGTGTTTGTGTCGTTGGATGAACATTTAGGTCATTTCCGTCCTCCCAACACTTAATCTTGTCCAATTAGGTTTTTTGACCAATCTTGTGCATCCAATAGGTGTTTTGTGTCATTGGATGAATATTTAGGTCATTTTCGTCCTCCCTACACTTAATCTTGTCCAAGTAGGGTTTTTGACCAATCTTGTGCATCCAATAGGTGTTTTGTGTCATTGGATGAACATTTAGGTCATTTTCGTCCTCCCTACACTTTATCTTATCCAATTAGGGTTTCTAACCAATCTTGTGCATCCAATTGGTGTTTTTGTGTCATTGGATAAACAATTAGGTCATTTTCGTCCTCCCTAGGATAATTCTTGTCCAATTAGGATTTTTAACCAATCTTGTGCATCCAATAGGTGTTTTGTGTCATTGGATGAACATTTAGGTCATTTTCGTCCTCCCTACACTTAATCTTGTCCAATTTGGGTTTTTAACCAATCTTGTGCATCCAATAGGTGTTTTGTGTCATTGGATGAACATTTAGGTCATTTTCGTCCTCCCTACATTTGATCTTGTCCAATTAGGGTTTCTAACCAATCTTGTTCATCCAGTTGGTGTTTTTGTGTCATTGGATGAGCAATTAGGTCATTTTCGTCCTTCCTAGGCTAATTTTTGTCCAATTAGCGTTTTTAACCAATCTTGTGCATCCAATAGGTGTTTTGTGTCATTGGATGAACATTTAGGTCATTTTCGTCCTCCCTAGGCTAATTCTTATCCAATTAGGGTTTTTAACCAATCTTGTGCATCCAATAGGTGCTTTGTGTCATTGGATGAATATTTAGGTCATTTTCGTCCTCCTTACACTTAATCTTGTCCAATTAGGGTTTTTACCCAATCTTGTGCATCCAATAGGTATTTTGGGTCATTGGATGAACATTTAGTTCATTTTCGTCCTCCCTACATTTGATCTTGTCCTATTAGGGTTTCTAACCAATCTTGTTCATCCAGTTGGTGTTTTTGTGTCATTGGATGAGTAATTAGGTCATTTTCGTCCTCCCTAGGCTAATTCTTGTCCAATTAGCGTTTTTAACCAATCTTGTGCATCCAATAGGTGTTTTGTGTCATTGGATGAACATTTAGGTCATTTTCGTCCTCCCTAGGCTAATTCTTATCCAATTAGGGTTTTTAACCAATCTTGTGCATCCAATAGGTGCTTTGTGTCATTGGATGAATATTTAGGTCATTTTCGTCCTCCTTATACTTAATCTTGTCCAATTAGGGTTTTTAACCAATCTTGTGCATCCAATAGGTGTTTTGTGCCATTGGATGAATATTTATGTCATTTTCGTCCTCCCTACACTTAATCTTGTCCAATTAGCGTTTTTAACCAATCTTGTGCATCCAATAGGTGTTTTGTGTCATTGGATGAACATTTAGGTCATTTTCGTCCTCCCTAGGCTAATTCTTATCCAATTAGGGTTTTTAACCAATCTTGTGCATCCAATAGGTGCTTTGTGTCATTGGATGAATATTTAGGTCATTTTCGTCCTCCTTATACTTAATCTTGTCCAATTAGGGTTTTTAACCAATCTTGTGCATCCAATAGGTGTTTTGTGCCATTGGATGAATATTTATGTCATTTTCGTCCTCCCTACACTTAATCTTGTCCAATTAGGGTTTGTAACCAATCTTGAGCATCCAATAGGTGGTTTTGAATCATTGGATGAACATTTAGGTCATTTTCGTCCTCCCTAGGCTAATTCTTGTCAAATTACGGTTTCTAACCAATCTTGTGCATCCAATAGGTGTTTTGTGTCATTGGAAGATCATTTAGGTCATTTTCGTCCTCCCGACACTTTATCTTGTCAAATTACGGTTTCTAACCAATCTTGTGCATCCAATTGGTGTTTTTGTGTAATTGGGTGAACAATTAGGTCATTTTCGTCCTCCCTAGGATAATTCTTGTCCAATTAGGGTTTTTAACCAATCTTGTGCATCCAATATGTGTTTTGTATCATTGGACGAATATTTCCGTCATTTTCGTCCTCCCTACACTTAATCTTGTCCAATTTGGGTTTTTAACCATTCTTATGCATCCAATAGGTGTTTTAGGTCATTGGATGAATATTTAGGTCATTTTCGTCATCCCTACACTTAATCTTGTCTAATTAGGGTTTTTAACCAATCTTGTGCATCCAATAGGTGTTTTGTGTCATTGGATGAACATTTAGGTCATTTTCGTCCTCCCTACACTTTATCTTGTCCAATTAGGGTTTCTAACCAATCTTGTGCATCCAATAGGAGTTTTGTGTCGTTGGATTAACACTTAGGTCTTTTTCGTCCTTCCTAGGCTAATTCTTATCCAATTAGGGTTTTTAACCAATCTTGTGCATCCAATAGTTGTGTTTGTGTCGTTGGATGAACATTTAGGTCATTTCCGTCCTTCCAACACTTAATCTTGTCCAATTAGGTTTTTTAACCAATCTTGTGCGTCCAATAGGTGTTTTGTGTCATTGGATGAATATTTAGGTCATTTTCGTACTCCCTACACTTAATCTTGTCCAATTAGGGTTTTTAACCAATCTTGTGCATCCAATAGGTATTTTGTGTCATTGGATGAACATTTAAGTCATTTTCGTCCTCCCTACACTTTATCTTATCCAATTAGGGTTTCTAACCAATCTTGTGCATCCAATTGGTGTTTTTGTGTCATTGGATGAACATTTAGGTCATTTTCGTCCTCCCTAGGATAATTCTTGTCCAATTAGGGTTTTTAACGAATCTTGTGCATCCAATAGGTGTTTTGTGTCATTGGATGAATATTTACGTCATTTTCGTCCTCCCTACACTTAATCTTGTCCAAGTAGGGTTTTTAACCAATCTTGTGCATCCAATAGGTGTTTTGAGTCATTGGATGAATATTTAGGTCATTTTCGTCCTCCCTACACTTTATCTTGTCCAATTAGGGTTTCTAACCAATCTTGTGCATCCAATAGGAGTTTTGTGTCATTGGATTAACACTTAGGTCTTTTTCGTCCTCCCTAGGCTAATTCTTATCCAATTAGGGTTTTTAACCAATCTTGTGCATCCAATAGTTGTGTTTGTGTTGTTGGATGAACATTTAGGTCATTTCCGTCCTCCCAACACTTAATCTTGTCCAATTAGGTTTTTTAACCAATCTTGTGCATCCAATAGGTGTTTTGTGTCATTGGATGAATATTTAGGTCATTTTCGTCCTCCCTACACTTAATCTTGTCCAAGTAGGGTTTTTGACCAATCTTGTGCATCCAATAGGTGTTTTGTGTCATTGGATGAACATTTAGGTCATTTTCGTCCTCCCTACACTTTATCTTATCCAATTAGGGTTTCTAACCAATCTTGTGCATCCAATTGGTGTTTTTGTGTCATTGGATGAACATTTAGGTCATTTTCGTCCTCCCTAGGCTAATTCTTGTCCAATTAGGGTTTTTAACCAATCTTGTGCATCCAATAGGTGTTTTGTGTCATTGGATGAACATTTAGGTCAATTTCGTCCTCCTTACACTTAATGTAGTCCAATTAGGGTTTTTAACCAATCTTGTGCATCCATTAGGTGTTTTTGTGTCATTGGATGAACATTTAGGTCATTTTCGTCCTCCCTAGGCTAATTCTTGTCCAATTAGGGTTTTTAACCAATCTTGTGCATCCAATAGGTGTGTTTGTGTCATTGGATGAACTTTATGTCATTTTCAACCTCCCTACACTTAATCATGTCCAATTAGGGTTTCTAACCAATCTTGTGCACCCAATAGCTGTTTTTGTGTCATTGGATGAACAATTAGGTCATTTTCGTCCTTCCTAGGCTAATTCTTGTCCAATTAGGGGTTTTAACCAATCTTGTGCATCCAATAGGTGTTTTGTGTCATTGGATGAATATTTAGGTCATTTTCGTCCTCCCTACACTTAATCTTGTCCAATTAGGGTTTTTAACCAATCTTGTGCATCCAATAGGTGTTTTGAGTCATTGGATGAATATTTAGGTCATTTTCGTCCTCCCTACACTTTATCTTGTCCAATTAGGGTTTCTAACCAATCTTGTGCATCCAATAGGAGTTTTGTGTCATTGGATTAACACTTAGGTCTTTTTCGTCCTCCCTAGGCTAATTTTTATCCAATTAGGGTTTTTAACCAATCTTGTGCATCCAATAGTTGTGTTTGTGTCGTTGGATGAACATTTAGGTCATTTCCGTCCTCCCAACACTTAATCTTGTCCAATTAGGTTTTTTAACCAATCTTGTGCATCCAATAGGTGTTTTGTGTCATTGGATGAATATTTAGGTCATTTTCGTCCTCCCTACACTTAATCTTGTCCAAGTAGGGTTTTTGACCAATCTTGTGCATCCAATAGGTGTTTTTGTGTCATTGGATGAACATTTAGGTCATTTTCGTCCTCCCTAGGATAATTCTTGTCCAATTAGGGTTTCTAACAATTCTTGTGCATCCAATTGGTGTTTTTGTGTCATTGGATGAACAATTAGGTCATTTTCGTCCTCCCTATGATAATTCTTGTCCAATTAGGGTTTTTAACCAATCTTGTGCATCCAATAGGTGTTTTGTGTCATTGGATGAATATTTACGTCATTTTCGTCCTCCCTACACTTAATCTTGTCCAAGTAGGGTTTTTGACCAATCTTGTGCATCCAATAGGTGTTTTGTGTTATTGGATGAACATTTAGGTCATTTTCTTCCTCCCTACACTTTATCTTATCCAATTAGGGTTTCTACCCAATCTTGTGCATCCAATTGGTGTTTTTGTGTCATTGGATGAACAATTAGGTCATTTTCGTCCTCCCTAGGATAATTCTTGTCCAATTTGGGTTTTTAACCAATCTTGTGCATCCAATAGGTGTTTTGTGTCATTGGATCAATATTTGGGCCATTTTCGACCTCCCTAGGCTAATTCTTATCCAATTAGGGTTTTTAACCGATCTTGTGCATCCAATAGGTGTTTTTGTGTCATTGGATGAACACTTAGGTCATTTTCGTCCTCCCTAGGCTAATTCTTATCGAATTAGGGTTTTTAACCAATCTTGTGCATCCAATAGGTGTTTTGTGTCATTGGATGAACATTTAGGTCATTTTCGCCTCCCTAGGCTAATTCTTATCCAATTAGGGTTTTTAACCAATCATGTGCATCCAATAGGTGTTTTGTGTCATTGGATGAACATTTAGGTCATTTTCGTCCTCCCTACACTTAATCTTGTCCAATTAGGGTTTTTAACCAATCTTGTGCATCCAATAGGTGTTTTGTGTCATTGAATGAATATTTAGGTCATTTTCGTCATCCCTACACTTAATCTTGTCTAATTAGGGTTTTTAACCAATCTTGTGCATCCAATAGGTGTTTTGTGTCATTGGATGAACATTTAGGTCATTTTCGTCCTCCCTACACTTTATCTTGTCCAATTATGGTTTTTAACCAATCTTGTGCATCCAATAGGTGTTTTGTGTCATTGGATGAATATTTAGGTCATTTTCGTCATCCCTACACTTAATCTTGTCCAATTAGGGTTTTTAACCAATCTTGTGCATCCAATAGGTGTTTTGTATCATTGGACGAATATTTACGTCATTTTCGTCCTCCCTAAACTTAACCTTGTCCAATTAGGGTTTCTATCCAATCTTGTGCATCCAAAAGGTGTGTTTGTGTCATTGAATGAACAATTAGGTCATTTTCGTCCTCCCTAGGCTAATTCTTGTTCAATTAGGGTTTTTAACCAATCTTGTGCATCCAATAGGTGTTTTGTGTCATTGGATGAACATTTAGGTCATTTTCGTCCTCCCTACACTTAATCTTGTCCAATTAGGGTTTTTAACCAATCTTGTGCATCCAATAGGAGTTTTGTGTCATTGGATTGACACTTAGGTCTTTTTCGTCCTCCCTAGGCTAATTCTTATCCAATTAGGGTTTTTAACCAATCTTGTGCATCCAATAGTTGTGTTTGTGTCGTTGGATGAACATTTAGGTCATTTCCGTCCTCCCAACACTTAATCTTGTCCAATTAGGTTTTTTAACCAATCTTGTGCATCCAATAGCTGTTTTGTGTCATTGGATGAATATTTAGGTCATTTTCGTCCTCCCTACACTTAATCTTGTCCAATTAGGGTTTTTGACCAATCTTGTGCATCCAATAGGTGTTTTGTGTCATTGGATGAACATTTAGGTCATTTTCGTCCTCCCTACACTTAATCTTGTCCAATTTGGGTTTTTAACCAATCTTGTGCATCCAATAGGTGTTTTGTGTCATTGGATGAACATTTAGGTCATTTTCGTCCTCCCTACATTTGATCTTGTCCAATTAGGGTTTCTAACCAATCTTGTTCATCCAGTTGGTGTTTTTGTGTCATTGGATGAGCAATTAGGTCATTTTCGTCCTTCCTAGGCTAATTTTTGTCCAATTAGCGTTTTTAACCAATCTTGTGCATCCAATAGGTGTTTTGTGTCATTGGATGAACATTTAGGTCATTTTCGTCCTCCCTAGGCTAATTCTTATCCAATTAGGGTTTTTAACCAATCTTGTGCATCCAATAGGTGCTTTGTGTCATTGGATGAATATTTAGGTCATTTTCGTCCTCCTTATACTTAATCTTGTCCAATTAGGGTTTTTAACCAATCTTGTGCATCCAATAGGTGTTTTGTGCCATTGGATGAATATTTATGTCATTTTCGTCCTCCCTACACTTAATCTTGTCCAATTAGGGTTTGTAACCAATCTTGAGCATCCAATAGGTGGTTTTGAATCATTGGATGAACATTTAGGTCATTTTCGTCCTCCCTAGGCTAATTCTTGTCAAATTACGGTTTCTAACCAATCTTGTGCATCCAATAGGTGTTTTGTGTCATTGGAAGATCATTTAGGTCATTTTCGTCCTCCCGACACTTTATCTTGTCAAATTACGGTTTCTAACCAATCTTGTGCATCCAATTGGTGTTTTTGTGTAATTGGGTGAACAATTAGGTCATTTTCGTCCTCCCTAGGATAATTCTTGTCCAATTAGGGTTTTTAACCAATCTTGTGCATCCAATAGGTGTTTTGTATCATTGGACGAATATTTCCGTCATTTTCGTCCTCCCTACACTTAATCTTGTCCAATTTGGGTTTTTAACCATTCTTATGCATCCAATAGGTGTTTTGGGTCATTGGATGAATATTTAGGTCATTTTCGTCATCCCTACACTTAATCTTGTCTAATTAGGGTTTTTAACCAATCTTGTGCATCCAATAGGTGTTTTGTGTCATTGGATGAACATTTAGGTCATTTTCGTCCTCCCTACACTTTATCTTGTCCAATTAGGGTTTCTAACCAATCTTGTGCATCCAATAGGAGTTTTGTGTCGTTGGATTAACACTTAGGTCTTTTTCGTCCTTCCTAGGCTAAATCTTATCCAATTAGGGTTTTTAACCAATCTTGTGCATCCAATAGTTGTGTTTGTGTCGTTGGATGAACATTTAGGTCATTTCCGTCCTTCCAACACTTAATCTTGTCCAATTAGGTTTTTTAACCAATCTTGTGCGTCCAATAGGTGTTTTGTGTCATTGGATGAATATTTAGGTCATTTTCGTCCTCCCTACACTTAATCTTGTCCAATTAGGGTTTTTAACCAATCTTGTGCATCCAATAGGTATTTTGTGTCATTGGATGAACATTTAGGTCATTTTCGTCCTCCCTACACTTTATCTTATCCAATTAGGGTTTCTAACCAATCTTGGGCATCCAATTGGTGTTTTTGTGTCATTGGATGAACATTTAGGTCATTTTCGTCCTCCCTAGGATAATTCTTGTCCAATTAGGGTTTCAAACAATTCTTGTGCATCCAATTGGTGTTTTTGTGTCATTGGATGAACAATTAGGTCATTTTCGTCCTCCCTATGATAATTCTTGTCCAATTAGGGTTTTTAACCAATCTTGTGCATCCAATAGGTGTTTTGTGTCATTGGATGAATATTTACGTCATTTTCGTCCTCCCTACACTTAATCTTGTCCAAGTAGGGTTTTTAACCAATCTTGTGCATCCAATAGGTGTTTTGAGTCATTGGATGAATATTTAGGTCATTTTCGTCCTCCCTACACTTTATCTTGTCCAATTAGGGTTTCTAACCAATCTTGTGCATCCAATAGGAGTTTTGTGTCATTGGATTAACACTTAGGTCTTTTTCGTCCTCCCTAGGCTAATTTTTATCCAATTAGGGTTTTTAACCAATCTTGTGCATCCAATAGTTGTGTTTGTGTCGTTGGATGAACATTTAGGTCATTTCCGTCCTCCCAACACTTAATCTTGTCCAATTAGGTTTTTTGACCAATCTTGTGCATCCAATAGGTGTTTTGTGTCATTGGATGAATATTTAGGTCATTTTCGTCCTCCCTACACTTAATCTTGTCCAAGTAGGGTTTTTGACCAATCTTGTGCATCCAATAGGTGTTTTGTGTCATTGGATGAACATTTAGGTCATTTTCGTCCTCCCTACACTTTATCTTATCCAATTAGGGTTTCTAACCAATCTTGTGCATCCAATTGGTGTTTTTGTGTCATTGGATGAACAATTAGGTCATTTTCGTCCTCCCTAGGATAATTCTTGTCCAATTAGGATTTTTAACCAATCTTGTGCATCCAATAGGTGTTTTGTGTCATTGGATGAACATTTAGGTCATTTTCGTCCTCCCTACACTTAATCTTGTCCAATTTGGGTTTTTAACCAATCTTGTGCATCCAATAGGTGTTTTGGGTCATTGGATGAACATTTAGGTCATTTTCGTCCTCCCTACATATGATCTTGTCCAATTAGGGTTTCTAACCAATCTTGTTCATCCAGTTGGTGTTTTTGTGTCATTGGATGAGCAATTAGGTCATTTTCGTCCTCCCTAGGCTAATTTTTGTCCAATTAGCGTTTTTAACCAATCTTGTGCATCCAATAGGTGTTTTGTGTCATTGGATGAACATTTAGGTCATTTTCGTCCTCCCAAGGCTAATTCTTATCCAATTAGGGTTTTTAACCAATCTTGTGCATCCAATAGGTGCTTTGTGTCATTGGATGAATATTTAGGTCATTTTCGTCCTCCTTATACTTAATCTTGTCCAATTAGGGTTTTTAACCAATCTTGTGCATCCAATAGGTGTTTTGTGCCATTGGATGAATATTTATGTCATTTTCGTCCTCCCTACACTTAATCTTGTCCAATTAGGGTTTTTAACCAATCTTGAGCATCCAATAGGTGGTTTTGAATCATTGGATGAACATTTAGGTCATTTTCGTCCTCCCTAGGCTAATTCTTGTCAAATTACGGTTTCTAACCAATCTTGTGCATCCAATAGGTGTTTTGTGTCATTGGAAGATCATTTAGGTCATTTTCGTCCTCCCGACACTTTATCTTGTCAAATTACGGTTTCTAACCAATCTTGTGCATCCAATTGGTGTTTTTGTGTAATTCGGTGAACAATTAGGTCATTTTCGTCCTCCCTAGGATAATTCTTGTCCAATTAGGGTTTTTAACCAATCTTGTGCATCCAATAGGTGTTTTGTATCATTGGACGAATATTTCCGTCATTTTCGTCCTCCCTACACTTAATCTTGTCCAATTTGGGTTTTTAACCATTCTTATGCATCCAATAGGTGTTTTGGGTCATTGGATGAATATTTAGGTCATTTTCGTCATCCCTACACTTAATCTTGTCTAATTAGGGTTTTTAACCAATCTTGTGCATCCAATAGGTGTTTTGTGTCATTGGATGAACATTTAGGTCATTTTCGTCCTCCCTACACTTTATCTTGTCCAATTAGGGTTTCTAACCAATCTTGTGCATCCAATAGGAGTTTTGTGTCGTTGGATTAACACTTAGGTCTTTTTCGTCCTTCCTAGGCTAATTCTTATCCAATTAGGGTTTTTAACCAATCTTGTGCATCCAATAGTTGTGTTTGTGTCGTTGGATGAACATTTAGGTCATTTCCGTCCTCCCAACACTTAATCTTGTCCAATTAGGTTTTTTAACCAATTTTGTGCGTCCAATAGGTGTTTTGTGTCATTGGATGAATATTTAGGTCATTTTCGTCCTCCCTACACTTAATCTTGTCCAATTAGGGTTTTTAACCAATCTTGTGCATCCAATAGGTATTTTGTGTCATTGGATGAACATTTAGGTCATTTTCGTCCTCCCTACACTTTATCTTATCCAATTAGGGTTTCTAACCAATCTTGTGCATCCAATTGGTGTTTTTGTGTCATTGGATGAACATTTAGGTCATTTTCGTCCTCCCTAGGATAATTCTTGTCCAATTAGGGTTTCTAACAATTCTTGTGCATCCAATTGGTGTTTTTGTGTCATTGGATGAACAATTAGGTCATTTTCGTCCTCCCTATGATAATTCTTGTCCAATTAGGGTTTTTAACCAATCTTGTGCATCCAATAGGTGTTTTGTGTCATTGGATGAATATTTACGTCATTTTCGTCCTCCCTACACTTAATCTTGTCCAAGTAGGGTTTTTAACCAATCTTGTGCATCCAATAGTTGTTTTGAGTCATTGGATGAATATTTAGGTCATTTTCGTCCTCCCTACACTTTATCTTGTCCAATTAGGGTTTCTAACCAATCTTGTGCATCCAATAGGAGTTTTGTGTCATTGGATTAACACTTAGGTCTTTTTCGTCCTCCCTAGGCTAATTCTTATCCAATTAGGGTTTTTAACCAATCTTGTGCATCCAATAGTTGTGTTTGTGTCGTTGGATGAACATTTAGGTCATTTCCGTCCTCCCAACACTTCATCTTGTCCAATTAGGTTTTTTAACCAATCTTGTGCATCCAATAGGTGTTTTGTGTCATTGGATGAATATTTAGGTCATTTTCGTCCTCCCTACACTTAATCTTGTCCAAGTAGGGTTTTTGACCAATCTTGTGCATCCAATAGGTGTTTTGTGTCATTGGATGAACATTTAGGTCATTTTCGTCCTCCCTACACTTTATCTTATCCAATTAGGGTTTCTAACCAATCTTGTGCATCCAATTGGTGTTTTTGTGTCATTGGAAGAACAATTAGGGCATTTTCGTCCTCCCTAGGATAATTCTTGTCCAATTAGGGTTTTTAACCAATCTTGTGCATCCAATAGGTGTTTTGTGTCATTGGATGAACATTTAGGTCATTTTCGTCCTCCCTACACTTAATCTTGTCCAATTTGGGTTTTTAACCAATCTTGTGCATCCAATAGGTGTTTTGTGTCATTGGATGAATATTTAGGTCATTTTCGTCATCCCTACACTTAATCTTGTCTAATTAGGGTTTTTAACCAATCTTGTGCATCCAATAAGTGTTTTGTGTCATTGGATGAACATTTAGGTCATTTTCGTCCTCCCTCCACTTTATCTTGTCCAATTATGGTTTTTAACCAATCTTGTGCATCCAATAGGTGTTTTGTGTCATTGGATGAATATTTAGGTCATTTTCGTCATCCCTACACTTAATCTTGTCTAATTAGGGTTTTTAACCAATCTTGTGCATCCAATAGGTGTTTTGTGTCATCGGATGAACATTTAGGTCATTTTCGTCCTCCCTACACTTTATCTTGTCCAATTAGGGTTTCTAATCAATCTTGTGCATCCAATAGCAGTTTTGTGTCGTTGGATTAACACATAGGTCTTTTTCGTCCTTCCTAGGCTAATTCTTATCCAATTAGGGTTTTTAACCAATCTTGTGCATCCAATAGTTGTGTTTGTGTCGTTGGATGAACATTTAGGTCATTTCCGTCCTCCCAACACTTAATCTTGTCCAATTAGGTTTTTTAACCAATCTTGTGCGTCCAATAGGTGTTTTGTGTCATTGGATGAATATTTAGGTCATTTTCGTCCTCCCTACACTTAATCTTGTCCAATTAGGGTTTTTAACCAATCTTGTGCATCCAATAGGTATTTTGTGTCATTGGATGAACATTTAGGTCATTTTCGTCCTCCCTACACTTTATCTTGTCCAATTAGGGTTTCTAACCAATCTTGTGCATCCAATAGGAGTTTTGTGTCGTTGGATTAACACTTAGGTCTTTTTCGTCCTTCCTAGGCTAATTCTTATCCAATTAGGGTTTTTAACCAATCTTGTGCATCCAATAGTTGTGTTTGTGTCGTTGGATGAACATTTAGGTCATTTCCGTCCTTCCAACACTTAATCTTGTCCAATTAGGTTTTTTAACCAATCTTGTGCGTCCAATAGGTGTTTTGTGTCATTGGATGAATATTTAGGTCATTTTCGTCCTCCCTACACTTAATCTTGTCCAATTAGGGTTTTTAACCAATCTTGTGCATCCAATAGGTATTTTGTGTCATTGGATGAACATTTAGGTCATTTTCGTCCTCCCTACACTTTATCTTATCCAATTAGGGTTTCTAACCAATCTTGGGCATCCAATTGGTGTTTTTGTGTCATTGGATGAACATTTAGGTCATTTTCGTCCTCCCTAGGATAATTCTTGTCCAATTAGGGTTTCAAACAATTCTTGTGCATCCAATTGGTGTTTTTGTGTCATTGGATGAACAATTAGGTCATTTTCGTCCTCCCTATGATAATTCTTGTCCAATTAGGGTTTTTAACCAATCTTGTGCATCCAATAGGTGTTTTGTGTCATTGGATGAATATTTACGTCATTTTCGTCCTCCCTACACTTAATCTTGTCCAAGTAGGGTTTTTAACCAATCTTGTGCATCCAATAGGTGTTTTGAGTCATTGGATGAATATTTAGGTCATTTTCGTCCTCCCTACACTTTATCTTGTCCAATTAGGGTTTCTAACCAATCTTGTGCATCCAATAGGAGTTTTGTGTCATTGGATTAACACTTAGGTCTTTTTCGTCCTCCCTAGGCTAATTTTTATCCAATTAGGGTTTTTAACCAATCTTGTGCATCCAATAGTTGTGTTTGTGTCGTTGGATGAACATTTAGGTCATTTCCGTCCTCCCAACACTTAATCTTGTCCAATTAGGTTTTTTGACCAATCTTGTGCATCCAATAGGTGTTTTGTGTCATTGGATGAATATTTAGGTCATTTTCGTCCTCCCTACACTTAATCTTGTCCAAGTAGGGTTTTTGACCAATCTTGTGCATCCAATAGGTGTTTTGTGTCATTGGATGAACATTTAGGTCATTTTCGTCCTCCCTACACTTTATCTTATCCAATTAGGGTTTCTAACCAATCTTGTGCATCCAATTGGTGTTTTTGTGTCATTGGATGAACAATTAGGTCATTTTCGTCCTCCCTAGGATAATTCTTGTCCAATTAGGATTTTTAACCAATCTTGTGCATCCAATAGGTGTTTTGTGTCATTGGATGAACATTTAGGTCATTTTCGTCCTCCCTACACTTAATCTTGTCCAATTTGGGTTTTTAACCAATCTTGTGCATCCAATAGGTGTTTTGGGTCATTGGATGAACATTTAGGTCATTTTCGTCCTCCCTACATATGATCTTGTCCAATTAGGGTTTCTAACCAATCTTGTTCATCCAGTTGGTGTTTTTGTGTCATTGGATGAGCAATTAGGTCATTTTCGTCCTCCCTAGGCTAATTTTTGTCCAATTAGCGTTTTTAACCAATCTTGTGCATCCAATAGGTGTTTTGTGTCATTGGATGAACATTTAGGTCATTTTCGTCCTCCCTAGGCTAATTCTTATCCAATTAGGGTTTTTAACCAATCTTGTGCATCCAATAGGTGCTTTGTGTCATTGGATGAATATTTAGGTCATTTTCGTCCTCCTTATACTTAATCTTGTCCAATTAGGGTTTTTAACCAATCTTGTGCATCCAATAGGTGTTTTGTGCCATTGGATGAATATTTATGTCATTTTCGTCCTCCCTACACTTAATCTTGTCCAATTAGGGTTTTTAACCAATCTTGAGCATCCAATAGGTGGTTTTGTATCATTGGATGAACCTTTAGGTCATTTTCGTCCTCCCTAGGCTAATTCTTGTCAAATTACGGTTTCTAACCAATCTTGTGCATCCAATAGGTGTTTTGTGTCATTGGAAGATCATTTAGGTCATTTTCGTCCTCCCGACACTTTATCTTGTCAAATTACGGTTTCTAACCAATCTTGTGCATCCAATTGGTGTTTTTGTGTAATTGGGTGAACAATTAGGTCATTTTCGTCCTCCCTAGGATAATTCTTGTCCAATTAGGGTTTTTAACCAATCTTGTGCATCCAATATGTGTTTTGTATCATTGGACGAATATTTCCGTCATTTTCGTCCTCCCTACACTTAATCTTGTCCAATTTGGGTTTTTAACCATTCTTATGCATCCAATAGGTGTTTTAGGTCATTGGATGAATATTTAGGTCATTTTCGTCATCCCTACACTTAATCTTGTCTAATTAGGGTTTTTAACCAATCTTGTGCATCCAATAGGTGTTTTGTGTCATTGGATGAACATTTAGGTCATTTTCGTCCTCCCTACACTTTATCTTGTCCAATTAGGGTTTCTAACCAATCTTGTGCATCCAATAGGAGTTTTGTGTCGTTGGATTAACACTTAGGTCTTTTTCGTCCTTCCTAGGCTAATTCTTATCCAATTAGGGTTTTTAACCAATCTTGTGCATCCAATAGTTGTGTTTGTGTCGTTGGATGAACATTTAGGTCATTTCCGTCCTTCCAACACTTAATCTTGTCCAATTAGGTTTTTTAACCAATCTTGTGCGTCCAATAGGTGTTTTGTGTCATTGGATGAATATTTAGGTCATTTTCGTCCTCCCTACACTTAATCTTGTCCAATTAGGATTTTTAACCAATCTTGTGCATCCAATAGGTATTTTGTGTCATTGGATGAACATTTAGGTCATTTTCGTCCTCCCTACACTTTATCTTATCCAATTAGGGTTTCTAACCAATCTTGGGAATCCAATTGGTGTTTTTGTGTCATTGGATGAACATTTAGGTCATTTTCATCCTCCCTAGGATAATTCTTGTCCAATTAGGGTTTCTAACAATTCTTGTGCATCCAATTGGTGTTTTTGTGTCATTGGATGAACAATTAGGTCATTTTCGTCCTCCCTATGATAATTCTTGTCCAATTAGGGTTTTTAACCAATCTTGTGCATCCAATAGGTGTTTTGTGTCATTGGATGAATATTTACGTCATTTTCGTCCTCCCTACACTTAATCTTGTCCAAGTAGGGTTTTTGACCAATCTTGTGCATCCAATAGGTGTTTTGTGTCATTGGATGAACATTTAGGTCATTTTCGTCCTCCCTACACTTTATCTTATCCAATTAGGGTTTCTAACCAATCTTGTGCATCCAATTGGTGTTTTTGTGTCATTGGATGAACATTTAGGTCATTTTTGTCCTCCCTACACTTAATCTTGTCCAATTTGGGTTTTTAACCAATCTTGTGTATCCAATAGGTGTTTTGGGTCATTGGATGAACATTTAGGGCATTTTCGTCCTCCCTACATTTTATCTTGTCCAATTAGGGTTTCTAACCAATCTTGTGCATCCAGTTGGTGTTTTTGTGTCATTGGATGAACAATTAGGTCATTTTCGTCCTCCCTAGGATAATTCTTGTCCAATTAGGGTTTTTAACCAATCTTGTGCATCCAATAGGTGTTTTGTGTCATTGGATGAATATTTAGGTCGTTTTCGTCGTCCCTACACTTAATCTTGTCCAATTAGGATTTTTAACCAATCTTGTGCATCCAATAGGTGTTTTGTGTCATTGGATGAACATTTAGGTCATTTTCGTCCTCCCTACACTTAATCTTGTCCAATTTGGGTTTTTAACCAATCTTGTGCATCCAATAGGTGTTTTGGGTCATTGGATGAACATTTAAGTCATTTTCGTCCCCCCTACATTTGATCTTGTCCAATTAGGGTTTCTAACCAATCTTGTTCATCCAGTTCGTGTTTTTGTGTCATTGGATGAGCAAT
Organism: Cicer judaicum; assembly: GCA_037974835.1. Lineage (NCBI taxonomy): Eukaryota > Viridiplantae > Streptophyta > Magnoliopsida > Fabales > Fabaceae > Cicer > Cicer judaicum. Next base: position 387,820 of record JBBPBS010000141.1, read on the forward strand.
TAGGTCATTTTTGTCCTCCCTAAACTTAACCTTGTCCAATTAGGGTTTCTATCCAATCTTGTGCATGCAATAGCTGTGTTTGTGTCATTGGATGAACAATTAGGTCATTTTCGTTCTCCCTAGGATAATTTTTGTCCAATTAGGATTTTTAACCAATCTTGTGCATCCAATAGGTGTTTTGTGTCATTGGATGAACATTTAGGTCATTTTCGTCCTCCCTAGGCTAATTCTTATCCAATTAGGGTTTTTAACCAATCTTGTGCATCCAATAGGTGCTTTGTGTCATTGGATGAATATTTAGGTCATTTTCGTCCTCCTTATACTTAATCTTGTCCAATTAGGGTTTTTAACCAATCTTGTGCATCCAATAGGTGTTTTGTGCCATTGGATGAATATTTATGTCATTTTCGTCCTCCCTACACTTAATCTTGTCCAATTAGGGTTTTTAACCAATCTTGAGCATCCAATAGGTGGTTTTGTTTCATTGGATGAACATTTAGGTAATTTTTATCCTCCCTAGGCTTATGCTTGTCCAATTAGGGTTTGTAACCAATCTTGTGCAGCCAATAGTTATGTCTGTATCGTTGGATAAACGTTTAGGTCATTTTTGTCCTCCCTAAACTTAACCTTGTCCAATTAGGGTTTCTAACCAATCTTGTGCATCCAATAGGTGTGTTTGTGTCATTGGATGAACAATTAGGTCATTTTCGTCCTCCCTACACTTTATCTTGTCCAATTAGGGTTTCTAACCAATCTTGTGCATCCAATAGGAGTTTTGTGTCGTTGGATTAACACTTAGGTCTTTTTCGTCCTTCCTAGGCTAATTCTTATCCAATTAGGGTTTTTAACCAATCTTTTGCATCCAATAGTTGTGTTTTTGTCGTTGGATGAACATTTAGGTCATTTCCGTCCTCCCAACACTAAATCTTGTCCAATTAGGTTTTTTAACCAATCTTGTGCGTCCAATAGGTGTTTTGTGTCATTGGATCAATATTTAGGTCATTTTCGTCCTCCCTACACTTAATCTTGTCCAATTAGGGTTTTTAACCAATCTTGTGCATCCAATAGGTGCTTTGTGTCATTGGATGAATATTTAGGTCATTTTCGTCCTCCTTATACTTAATCTTGTCCAATTAGGGTTTTTAACCAATCTTGTGCATCCAATAGGTGTTTTGTGCCATTGGATGAATATTTATGTCATTTTCGTCCTCCCTACACTTAATCTTGTCCAATTAGGGTTTTTAACCAATCTTGAGCATCCAATAGGTGGTTTTGTATCATTGGATGAACATTTAGGTCATTTTCGTCCTCCCTAGGCTAATTCTTGTCAAATTACGGTTTCTAACCAATCTTGTGCATCCAATAGGTGTTTTGTGTCATTGGAAGATCATTTAGGTCATTTTCGTCCTCCCGACACTTTATCTTGTCAAATTACGGTTTCTAACCAATCTTGTGCATCCAATTGGTGTTTTTGTGTAATTGGGTGAACAATTAGGTCATTTTCGTCCTCCCTAGGATAATTCTTGTCCAATTAGGGTTTTTAACCAATCTTGTGCATCCAATAGGTGTTTTGTATCATTGGACGAATATTTCCGTCATTTTCGTCCTCCCTACACTTAATCTTGTCCAATTTGGGTTTTTAACCATTCTTATGCATCCAATAGGTGTTTTGGGTCATTGAATGAATATTTAGGTCATTTTCGTCATCCCTACACTTAATCTTGTCTAATTAGGGTTTTTAACCAATCTTGTGCATCCAATAGGTGTTTTGTGTCATTGGATGAACATTTAGGTCATTTTCGTCCTCCCTACACTTTATCTTGTCCAATTAGGGTTTCTAACCAATCTTGTGCATCCAATAGGAGTTTTGTGTCGTTGGATTAACACTTAGGTCTTTTTCGTCCTTCCTAGGCTAATTCTTATCCAATTAGGGTTTTTAACCAATCTTGTGCATCCAATAGTTGTGTTTGTGTCGTTGGATGAACATTTAGGTCATTTCCGTCCTCCCAACACTTAATCTTGTCCAATTAGGTTTTTTAACCAATTTTGTGCGTCCAATAGGTGTTTTGTGTCATTGGATGAATATTTAGGTCATTTTCGTCCTCCCTACACTTAATCTTGTCCAATTAGGGTTTTTAACCAATCTTGTGCATCCAATAGGTATTTTGTGTCATTGGATGAACATTTAGGTCATTTTCGTCCTCCCTACACTTTATCTTATCCAATTAGGGTTTCTAACCAATCTTGTGCATCCAATTGGTGTTTTTGTGTCATTGGATGAACATTTAGGTCATTTTCGTCCTCCCTAGGATAATTCTTGTCCAATTAGGGTTTCTAACAATTCTTGTGCATCCAATTGGTGTTTTTGTGTCATTGGATGAACAATTAGGTCATTTTCGTCCTCCCTATGATAATTCTTGTCCAATTAGGGTTTTTAACCAATCTTGTGCATCCAATAGGTATTTTGTGTCATTGGATGAACATTTAGGTCATTTTCGTCCTCCCTACACTTTATCTTATCCAATTAGGGTTTCTAACCAATCTTGTGCATCCAATTGGTGTTTTTGTGTCATTGGATGAACATTTAGGTCATTTTCGTCTTCCCTAGGATAATTCTTGTCCAATTACGGTTTCTAACAATTCTTGTGCATCCAATTGGTGTTTTTGTGTCATTGGATGAACAATTAGGTCATTTTCGTCCTCCCTATGATAATTCTTGTCCAATTAGGGTTTTTAACCAATCTTGTGCATCAAATAGGTGTTTTGTGTCATTGGATGAATATTTACGTCATTTTCGTCCTCCCTACACTTAATCTTGTCCAAGTAGGGTTTTTGACCAATCTTGTGCATCCAATAGGTGTTTTGTGTTATTGGATGAACATTTAGGTCATTTTCGTCCTCCCTACACTTTATCTTATCCAATTAGGGTTTCTAACCAATCTTGTGCATCCAATTGGTGTTTTTGTGTCATTGGATGAACAATTAGGTCATTTTCGTCCTCCCTAGGATAATTCTTGTCCAATTAGGATTTTTAACCAATCTTGTGCATCCAATAGGTGTTTTGTGTCATTGGATGAACATTTAGGTCATTTTCGTCCTCCCTACACTTAATCTTGTCCAATTTGGGTTTTTAACCAATCTTGTGCATCCAATAGGTGTTTTGGGTCATTGGATGAACATTTAGGTCATTTTCGTCCTCCCTACATATGATCTTGTCCAATTAGGGTTTCTAACCAATCTTGTTCATCCAGTTGGTGTTTTTGTGTCATTGGATGAGCAATTAGGTCATTTTCGTCCTCCCTAGGCTAATTTTTGTCCAATTAGCGTTTTTAACCAATCTTGTGCATCCAATAGGTGTTTTGTGTCATTGGATGAACATTTAGGTCATTTTCGTCCTCCCTAGGCTAATTCTTATCCAATTAGGGTTTTTAACCAATCTTGTGCATCCAATAGGTGCTTTGTGTCATTGGATGAATATTTAGGTCATTTTCGTCCTCCTTACACTTATTCTTGTCCAATTAGGGTTTTTAACCAATCTTGTGCATCCAATAGGTATTTTGGGTCATTGGATGAACATTTAGGTCATTTTCGTCCTCCCTACATTTGATCTTGTCCAATTAGGGTTTCTAACCAATCTTGTTCATCCAGTTGGTGTTTTTGTGTCATTGGATGAGCAATTAGGTCATTTTCGTCCTCCCTAGGCTAATTCTTGTCCAATTAGCGTTTTTAACCAATCTTGTGCATCCAATAGGTGTTTTGTGTCATTGGATGAACATTTAGGTCATTTTCGTCCTCCCTAGGCTAATTCTTATCCAATTAGGGTTTTTAACCAATCTTGTGCAGCCAATAGGTGTTTTGTGTCATTGGATGAATATTTAGGTCATTTTCGTCCTCCCTACACTTAAACTTGTCCAATTAGGGTTTTTGACCAATCTTGTGCATCCAATAGGTTTTTTGTGTCATTGGATGAACATTTAGGTCATTTTCGTCCTCCCTACACTTTATCTTATCCAATTAGGGTTTCAAACCAATCTTGTGCATCCAATTGGTGTTTTTGTGTAATTCGATGACCAATTAGGTCATTTTCGTCCTCCCTAGGATAATTCCTTTCCAATTAGGGTTTCTAACCAATCTTGTGCAGCCAATAGTTGTGTTTGTGTCGTTGGATGAACATTTAGGTCATTTTTGTCCTCCCTAAACTTAACCTTGTCCAATTAGGGTTTCTAACCAATCTTGTGCATCCAATAGGTGTGTTTTTGTCATTGGATGAACAATTAGGTCATTTTTGTCGTCCCTAGGTTAATTCTTGTCCAATTAGGGTTTCTAACCAATCTTGTGCATCCCGTTGGTGTTTTTGTGTCATTGGATGAACAATTAGGTCATTTTCGTCCTCCTTGGGATAATCGTTGTCCAATTAGGATTGTTAACCAATCTTGTGCATCCAATACGTGTTTTGTGTCATTGGATGAACATTTAGGTCATTTTCATCCTCCCTAGGCTAATCCTTATCCAATTAGGGTTTTTAACCAATCTTGTGCATCCAATAGGTGTTTTGTGTCATTTGATGAACATTTAGGTCAGTTTCGTCCTCCCTATACTAAATCTTGTCCAATTAGGGTTTTTAACCAATCTTGTGCATCCAATAGGTGTTTTGTGTCATTGGATGAATATTTAGGTCATTTTTGTCCTCCTTACACTTAATCTTGTCCAATTAGGGTTTTTGACCAATCTTGTGCATCCAATAGGTGTTTTGTGTCATTGGATGAACATTTAGGTCATTTTCGTCCTCCCTACACGTTATCTTATCCAATTAGGGTTTCTAACCAATCTTGTGCATCCAATTGGTGTTTTTGTGTAATTCGATGAACAATTAGGTGATTTTCGTCCTCCCTAGGATAATTCTTGTCTAATTAGGGTTTTTAACCAATCTTGTGCATCCAATAGGTGTTTTGTGTCATTGGATGAATATTTAGGTAATTTTCGTCCTCCCTACACTAAATCTTGTCCAATTAGGGTTTTTAACCAATCTTGCGCATCCAATAGGTGTTTTGTCTCATTGGATGAATATTTAGGTCATTTTCGTCCTCCCTACACTTAATCTTGTCCAATTAGGGTTTTTAACCAATCTTGTGCATCCAATAGGTGTTTTGTGTCATTGGATGAACATTTAGGTCATTTTCGTCCTCCTTATGCTTATTCTTATCCAATTAGGGTTTTTAACCAATCTTGTGCATCCAATAGGTGTTTTGTGTCATTGGATGAACATTTAGGTCATTTTCGTCCTCCCTACACTTAATCTTGTTCAATTAGGGTTTCTAACCAATCTTGTGCATCTAATTGGTGTTTTTGTGTCATTGGATGAACAATTAGGTCATTTTCGTCCTCCCTATGATAATTCTTGTCCAATTAGGGTTTTTAACCAATCTTGTGCATCCAATAGGTGTTTTGTGTCATTGGATGAACATTTAGGTCATTTTCGTCCTCGCTACACTTAATCTTGTTCAATTAGGGTTTCTAACAATTCTTGTGCATCCGATAGGTGTTTTTGTGTCATTGGATGAACAATTAGGTCATTTTCGTCCTCCCTAGGCTAATTCTTGTCCAATTAGGGTTTTTAACCAATCTTGTTCATCAAATAGGTGTTATGTGTCATTGGATGAACACTTAGTTCATTTTCGTCCTCCCTACACTTTTTCTTGTCCAATTTGGGTTTCTAACCAATCTTGTGCATCCAATTGGTGTTTTTGTGTCATTGGATGAACAATTAGGTCATTTTCGTCCTCCCTATGATAATTCTTGTCCAATTAGGGTTTTTAACCAATCTTGTGCATCCAATAGGTGTTTTGTGTCATTGGATGAACATTTAGGTCATTTTCGTCCTCCCTGAACTTAATCTTGTCCAATTAGGGTTATTAACCAATCTTGTGCATCCAGTAGGTGTTTTGTGTCATTGGATGAACATTTTAGGTCATTTTCGTCCTCCCTACACTTTATCTTTTCCAATTAGGGTTTCTAACCAATCTTGTGCATCCAATTGGTGTTTTTGTGTCATTGGATGAACAATTAGGTCATTTTCGTCCTCCCTATGATAATTCTTGTCCAATTAGGGTTTTTAACCAATCTTGTGCATCCAATAGGTGTTTTGTGTCATTGGATGAACATTTAGGTCATTTTCGTCCTCCTTAGGCTAATTCTTATCCAATTAGGGTTTTTAACCAATCTTGTCCATCCAGTAGGTGTTTTGTGTTATTGGATGAACATTTAGGTCCTTTTCGTCCTCCCTACACTTAATCTTGTTCAATTAGGGTTTCTAACTAATCTTGTGCATCCGAGAGGTGTTTTTGTGTCATTGGATGAACAATTAGGTCATTTTCGTCCTCCCTAGGCTAATTCTTGTCCAATTAGGGTTTTTAACCAATCTTGTGCATCCAATAGGTGTTTTGTGTCATTAGATGAACACTTAGGTCATTTTCGTCCTCCCTACACTTTATCTTGTCCAATTAGGGTTTCTAACCAATCTTGTGCATCCAATTGGTGTTTTTGTGTCATTGGATGAACAATTAGGTCATTTTCGTCCTCCCTATGATAATTCTTGTCCAATTAGGGTTTTTAACCAATCTTGTGCATCCAATAGGTGTTTTGTGTCATTGGATGAACATTTAGGTCATTTTCGTCCTCCTTATTCTATTTCTTATCCAATTAGGGTTTTTAACCAATCTTGTTCATCCAGTAGGTGTTTTGTGTCCTTGGATGAACATTTAGGTCATTTTCGTCCTCCCTACACTTAATCTTGTTCAATTAGGGTTTTTAACCAATCTTGTTCATTCAATAGGTGTGTTGTGTCATTGGATGAATATTTATGTCATTTTCGTCCTCCCTAAACTTAATCTTATCCAATTACGGTTTTTAACCAATCTTGTGCATCCAATAGGTGTTTTGTGTCATTGGATGAACATTTAGGTCATTTTCGTCGTCCCTACACTTAATCTTGTCCAATTAGGGTTTCTAACCAATCTTGCGCAATCAATTGGTGTGTTTGTGTCATTGGATGAACAATTAGGTCATTTTCGTCCTCCCTATGATAATTCTTGTCCAATTAGGGTTTTTAACCAATCTTGTGCATCCAATAGGTGTTTTGTGTCATTGGATGAACATTTAGGTCATTTTCGTCCTCCGTAGGCTAATTCTTATCCAATTAGGGTTTTTAACCAATCTTGTGCATCCAATAGGTGTTTTGTGTCATTGGATGAACATTTAGGTCATTTTCGTTCTCCCTACACTTAATCTTGTTCAATTAGGGTCTCTGACCAATCTTGTGCATCCGACAGGTGTTTTTGTGTCATTGGATGAACAATTAGGTCATTTTCGTCCTCCCTAGGCTAATTCTTGTCCAATTAGGGTTTTTAACCAATCTTGTGCATCCAATAGGTGTTTTGTGTCATTGGATGAACACTTAGGTCATTTTCGTCCTTCATACACTTTATCTTGTCCAATTAGGGTTTCTAACCAATCTTGTGCTTCCAATTGGTGTTTTTGTGTCATTGGATGAACAATTAGGTCATTTTCGTCCTCCCTATGATAATTCTTGTCCAATTAGGGTTTCTAAGCAATCTTGTGCATCCAATAGGTGTTTTGTGTCATTGGATGAACATTTAGGTCATTTTCGTCCTCCCTACACTTAATCTTGTTCAATTAGGGTTTCTGACCAATCTTGTGCATCCGACAGGTGTTTTTGTGTCATAGGATGAACAATTAGGTCATTTTGGTCCTCCCTATGATAATTCTTGTCCAGTTAGGGTTTTTAACCAATCTTGTGTATCCAATAGGTGTTTTGTGTCATTGGATGAACATTTAGGTCATTTTCGTCCTCCTTAGGCTAATTCTTATCCAATTAGGGTTTTTAACCAATCTTGTGCATCCAATAGGTGTTTTGTGTCATTGGATGAACAATTAGGTCATTTTCGTCCTCCCTAGGCTAATTCTTATCCAATTAGGGTTTTTAACCAATCTTGTGCATCCAATAGGTGTTTTGTGTCATCGGATGAACATTTAGGTCATTTTTGTCCCCCCTACACTTAATCTTGTCCAATTAGAGTTTTTAACCAATCTTGTGCATCCAATAGGTGTTTTGTGTCATTGGATGAACATTTAGGTCATTTTCGTCCTCCCTACACTTTATCTTGTCCAATTAAGGTTTCTAACCAACCTTGTGCATCCAATTGGTGTTTTTGTGTCATTGGATGAACAATTAGGTCATTTTCGTCCTCCCTAGGATAATTCTTGTCCAATTAGGGTTTCTAACCAATCTTGTTCATCCAGTTGGTGTTTTTGTGTCATTGGATGAGAAATTAGGTCATTTTTGTCCTCCCTAGGCTAATTCTTGTCCAATTAGCGTTTTTAACCAATCTTGTGCATCCAATAGGTGTTTTGTGTCATTGGATGAACATTTAGGTCATTTTCGTCCTCCCTAGGCTAATTCTTATCCAATTAGGGTTTTTAACCAATCTTGTGCATCCAATAGGTGCTTTGTGTCATTGGATGAATATTTAGGTCATTTTCGTCCTCCTTACACTTAATCTTGTCCAATTAGGGTTTTTGACCAATCTTGTGCATCCAATAGGTGTTTTGTGTCATTGGATGAACATTTAGGTCATTTTCGTCCTCCCTACACTTTATCTTATCCAATTCGGGTTTCTAACCAATCTTGTGCATCCAATTGGTGTTTTTGTGTCATTGGATGAACATTTAGGTCATTTTCGTCCTCCCTACACTTAATCTTGTCCAATTTGGGTTTTTAACCAATCTTGTGCATCCAATAGGTGTTTTGTGTCATTGGATGAACATTTAGGTCATTTTCGTCCTCCCTACATTTGATCTTGTCCAATTAGGGTTTCTAACCAATCTTGTTCATCCAGTTGGTGTTTTTGTGTCATTGGATGAGCAATTAGGTCATTTTCGTCCTCCCTAGGCTAATTTTTGTCCAATTAGCGTTTTTAACCAATCTTGTGCATCCAATAGGTGTTTTGTGTCATTGGATGAATATTTAGGTAATTTTCGTCCTCCCTACACTAAATCTTGTCCAATTAGGGTTTTTAACCAATCTTGCGCATCCAATAGGTGTTT
>JBBPBS010000141.1:396952-448308 GCA_037974835.1 Cicer judaicum
GGGTTTCTAACCAATCTTGTGCATCCAATTGGTGTTTTTGTGTCATTGGATGAACATTTAGGTCATTTTCGTCTTCCCTAGGATAATTCTTGTCCAATTACGGTTTCTAACAATTCTTGTGCATCCAATTGGTGTTTTTGTGTCATTGGATGAACAATTAGGTCATTTTCGTCCTCCCTATGATAATTCTTGTCCAATTAGGGTTTTTAACCAATCTTGTGCATCCAATAGTTGTGTTTGTGTCGTTGGATGAACATTTAGGTCATTTCCGTCCTCCCAACACTTAATCTTGTCCAATTAGGTTTTTTAACCAATCTTGTGCATCCAATAGGTGTTTTGTGTCATTGGATGAATATTTAGGTCATTTTCGTCCTCCCTACACTTAATCTTGTCCAATTAGGGTTTTTAACCAATCTTGTGCATCCAATAGGTGTTTTGGATCATTGGATGAAAATTTAGGTCATTTTCGTCCTCCCTACATTTTATCTTGTCCAATTAGGGTTTCTAACCAATCTTGTTTATCCAGTTGGTGTTTTTGTGTCATTGGATGAGCAATTAGGTCATTTTCGTCCTCCCTAGGATAATTCTTGTCCAATTAGGGTTTTTCACCAATCTTGTGCATCCAATAGTTGTGTTTGTGTCGTTGGATGAACATTTAGGTCATTTCTGTCCTCCCAACACTTAATCTTGTCCAATTAGGTTTTTTAACCAATCTTGTGCATCCAATAGGTGTTTTGTGTCATTGGATGAATATTTAGGTCATTTTCGTCCTCCCTACACTTAATCTTGTCCAATTTGGGTTTTTAACCAATCTTGTGCATCCAATAGGTGTTTTGTGTCATTGGATGAACATTTAGGTCATTTTCGTCCTCCCTACATTTGATCTTGTCCAATTAGGGTTTCTAACCAATCTTGTTCATCCAGTTGGTGTTTTTGTGTCATTGGATGAGCAATTAGGTCATTTTCGTCCTCCCTAGGCTAATTTTTGTCCAATTAGCGTTTTTAACCAATCTTGTGCATCCAATAGGTGTTTTGTGTCATTGGATGAATATTTAGGTAATTTTCGTCCTCCCTACACTAAATCTTGTCCAATTAGGGTTTTTAACCAATCTTGCGCATCCAATAGGTGTTTGGTGTCATTGGATGAATATTTAGGTCATTTTCGTACTCCCTACACTTAATCTTGTCCAATTAGGGTTTTTAACCAATCTTGTGCATCCAATAGTTGTGTTTGTGTCGTTGGATGAACATTTAGGTCATTTCCGTCCTCCCAACACTTAATCTTGTCCAATTAGGTTTTTTAACCAATCTTGTGCGTCCAATAGGTGTTTTGTGTCATTGGATGAATATTTAGGTCATTTTCGTCCTCCCTACACTTAATCTTGTCCAATTAGGGTTTTTAACCAATCTTGTGCATCCAATAGGTATTTTGTGTCATTGGATGAACATTTAGGTCATTTTCGTCCTCCCTACACTTTATCTTGTCCAATTAGGGTTTCTAACCAATCTTGTGCATCCAATAGGAGTTTTGTGTCGTTGGATTAACACTTAGGTCTTTTTCGTCCTTCCTAGGCTAATTCTTATCCAATTAGGGTTTTTAACCAATCTTGTGCATCCAATAGTTGTGTTTGTGTCGTTGGATGAACATTTAGGTCATTTCCGTCCTTCCAACACTTAATCTTGTCCAATTAGGTTTTTTAACCAATCTTGTGCGTCCAATAGGTGTTTTGTGTCATTGGATGAATATTTAGGTCATTTTCGTCCTCCCTACACTTAATCTTGTCCAATTAGGGTTTTTAACCAATCTTGTGCATCCAATAGGTATTTTGTGTCATTGGATGAACATTTAAGTCATTTTCGTCCTCCCTACACTTTATCTTATCCAATTAGGGTTTCTAACCAATCTTGTGCATCCAATTGGTGTTTTTGTGTCATTGGATGAACATTTAGGTCATTTTCGTCCTCCCTAGGATAATTCTTGTCCAATTAGGGTTTCTAACAATTCTTGTGCATCCAATTGGTGTTTTTGTGTCATTGGATGAACAATTAGGTCATTTTCGTCCTCCCTATGATAATTCTTGTCCAATTAGGGTTTTTAACCAATCTTGTGCATCCAATAGGTGTTTTGTGTCATTGGATGAATATTTACGTCATTTTCGTCCTCCCTACACTTAATCTTGTCCAAGTAGGGTTTTTAACCAATCTTGTGCATCCAATAGTTGTTTTGAGTCATTGGATGAATATTTAGGTCATTTTCGTCCTCCCTACACTTTATCTTGTCCAATTAGGGTTTCTAACCAATCTTGTGCATCCAATAGGAGTTTTGTGTCATTGGATTAACACTTAGGTCTTTTTCGTCCTCCCTAGGCTAATTCTTATCCAATTAGGGTTTTTAACCAATCTTGTGCATCCAATAGTTGTGTTTGTGTCGTTGGATGAACATTTAGGTCATTTCCGTCCTCCCAACACTTCATCTTGTCCAATTAGGTTTTTTAACCAATCTTGTGCATCCAATAGGTGTTTTGTGTCATTGGATGAATATTTAGGTCATTTTCGTCCTCCCTACACTTAATCTTGTCCAAGTAGGGTTTTTGACCAATCTTGTGCATCCAATAGGTGTTTTGTGTCATTGGATGAACATTTAGGTCATTTTCGTCCTCCCTACACTTTATCTTATCCAATTAGGGTTTCTAACCAATCTTGTGCATCCAATTGGTGTTTTTGTGTCATTGGATGAACATTTAGGTCATTTTTGTCCTCCCTACACTTAATCTTGTCCAATTTGGGTTTTTAACCAATCTTGTGTATCCAATAGGTGTTTTGGGTCATTGGATGAACATTTAGGGCATTTTCGTCCTCCCTACATTTTATCTTGTCCAATTAGGGTTTCTAACCAATCTTGTGCATCCAGTTGGTGTTTTTGTGTCATTGGATGAACAATTAGGTCATTTTCGTCCTCCCTAGGATAATTCTTGTCCAATTAGGGTTTTTAACCAATCTTGTGCATCCAATAGGTGTTTTGTGTCATTGGCTGAATATTTAGGTCGTTTTCGTCGTCCCTACACTTAATCTTGTCCAATTAGGGTTTTTAACCAATCTTGTGCATCCAATAGGTGTTTTGTGTCATTGGATGAATATTTAGGTCAATTTCGTCCTCCCTACACTTTATCTTGTCCAATTAGGGTTTCTAACCAATCTTGTGCATCCAATAGGAGTTTTGTGTCATTGGATTAACACTTAGGTCTTTTTCGTCCTACCTAGGCTAATTCTTATCCAATTAGGGTTTTTAACCAATCTTGTGCATCCAATAGTTGTGTTTGTGTCGTTGGATGAAAATTTAGGTCATTTCCGTCCTCCCGACACTTAATCTTGTCCAATTAGGTTTTTTAACCAATCTTGTGCATCCAATAGGTGTTTTGTGTCATTGGATGAATATTTAGGTCATTTTCGTCCTCCCTACACTTAATATTGTCCAATTAGGGTTTCTAACCAATCTTGTTCATCCAATTGGTGTTTTTGTGTCATTGGATGAACAATTAGGTCATTTTCGTCCTCCCTAGGATAATTATTGTCCAATTAGGATTTTTAACCAATCTTGTGCATCCAATAGGTGTTTTGTGTCATTGGATGAACATATAGGTCATTTTCGTCCTCCCTACACTTTATCTTATCCAATTAGGGTTTCTAACCAATCTTATGCATCCAATTGGTGTTTTTGTGTCATTGGATGAACATTTAGGTCATTTTCGTCCTCCCTACACTTAATCTTGTCCAATTTGGGTTTTTAACCAATCTTGTGCATCCAATAGGTGTTTTGGGTCATTGGATGAACATTTAGGTCATTTTCGTCCTCCCTACATTTTATCTTGTCCAATTAGGGTTTCTAACCAATCTTGTGCATCCAGTTGGTGTTTTTGTGTCATTGGATGAACAATTAGGTCATTTTCGTCCTCCCTAGGCTAATTCTCGTCCAATTAGGGTTTGTAACCAATCTTGTGCATCCAATAGGTGTTTTGTGTCATTGGATGAACATTTAGGTCATTTTCGTCCTCCCTACACTTAATCTTGTCCAATTTGGGTTTTTAACCAATCTTGTGCATCCAATAGGTGTTTTGGGTCATTGGATGAACATTTAGGTCATTTTCGTCCTCCCTACATTTGATCTTGTCCAATTAGGGTTTCTAACCAATCTTGTTCATCAAGTTGGTGTTTTTGTGTCATTGGATGAGCAATTAGGTCATTTTCGTCCTCCCTAGGCTAATTCTTGTCCAATTAGGGTTTCTAACCAATCTTGTGCATCCAGTTGGTGTTTTTGTGTCATTGGATGAACAATTAGGTCATTTTCGTCCTCCCTAGGATAATTCTTGTCCAATTAGGGTTTTTAACCAATCTTGTGCATCCAATAGGTGTTTTGTGTCATTGGATGAACATTTAGGTCATTTTCGTCCTCCCTACACTTAATCTTGTCCAATTAGGGTTTTTAACCTATCTTGTGCATCCAATAGGTGTTTTGAGTCATTGGATGAATATTTAGGTCATTTTCGTCCTCCCTACACTTTATCTTGTCCAATTAGGGTTTCTAACCAATCTTGTGCATCCAATAGGAGTTTTTTGTCATTGGATTAACACTTAGGTCTTTTTCGTCCTCCCTAGGCTAATTCTTATCCAATTAGGGTTTTTAACCAATCTTGTGCATCCAATAGTTGTGTTTGTGTCGTTGGATGAACATTTAGGTCATTTCCGTCCTCCCAACACTTAATCTTGTCCAATTAGGTTTTTTAACCAATCTTGTGCATCCAATAGGTGTTTTGTGTCATTGGATGAATATTTAGGTCATTTTCGTCCTCCCTACACTTAATCTTGTCCAGGTAGGGTTTTTGACCAATCTTGTGCATCCAATAGGTGTTTTGTGTCATTGGATGAACATTTAGGTCATTTTCGTCCTCCCTACACTTTATCTTATCCAATTAGGGTTTCTTACCAATCTTTTGCATCCAATTGGTGTTTTTGTGTCATTGGATGAACAATTAGGTCATTTTCGTCCTCCCTAGGATAATTCTTGTCCAATTAGGATTTTTAACCAATCTTGTGCATCCAATAGGTGTTTTGTGTCATTGGATGAACATTTAGGTCATTTTCGTCCTCCCTACACTTAATCTTGTCCAATTTGGGTTTTTAACCAATCTTGTGCATCCAATAGGTGTTTTGGGTCATTGGATGAACATTTAGGTCATTTTCGTCCTCCCTACATATGATCTTGTCCAATTAGGGTTTCTAACCAATCTTGTTCATCCAGTTGGTGTTTTTGTGTCATTGGATGAGCAATTAGGTCATTTTCGTCCTCCCTAGGCTAATTTTTGTCCAATTAGCGTTTTTAACCAATCTTGTGCATCCAATAGGTGTTTTGTGTCATTGGATGAACATTTAGGTCATTTTCGTCCTCCCTAGGCTAATTCTTATCCAATTAGGGTTTTTAACCAATCTTGTGCATCCAATAGGTGCTTTGTGTCATTGGATGAATATGTAGGTCATTTTCGTGCTCCTTACACTTAATCTTGTCCAATTAGAGTTTTTGACCAATCTTGTGCATCCAATAGGTGTTTTGTGTCATTGGATGAACATTTAGGTCATTTTCGTCCTCCCTACACTTTATCTTATCCAATTAGGGTTTCTAACCAATCTTGTGCATCCAATTGGTGTTTTTGTGTCATTGGATGAACATTTAGGTCATTTTCGTCCTCCCTACACTTAATCTTGTCCAATTTGGGTTTTTAACCAATCTTGTGCATCCAATAGGTGTTTTGGGTCATTGGATGAACATTTAGGTCATTTTCGTCCTCCCTACACTTTATCTTATCCAATTAGGGTTTCTAACCAATCTTGTGCATCCAATTGGTGTTTTTGTGTCATTGGATGAACATTTAGGTCATTTTCGTCCTCCCTAGGATAATTCTTGTCCAACTAGGGTTTTTAACAATTCTTGTGCATCCAATTGGTGTTTTTGTGTCATTGGATGAACAATTAGGTCATTTTCGTCCTCCCTATGATAATTCTTGTCCAATTAGGGTTTTTAACCAATCTTGTGCATCCAATAGGTGTTTTGTGTCATTGGATGAATATTTACGTCATTTTCGTCCTCCCTACACTTAATCTTGTCCAAGTAGGGTTTTTAACCAATCTTGTGCATCCAATAGGTGTTTTGAGTCATTGGATGAATATTTAGGTCATTTTCGTCCTCCCTACACTTTATCTTGTCCAATTAGGGTTTCTAACCAATCTTGTGCATCCAATAGGAGTTTTGTGTCATTGGATTAACACTTAGGTCTTTTTCGTCCTCCCTAGGCTAATTTTTATCCAATTAGGGTTTTTAACCAATCTTGTGCATCCAATAGTTGTGTTTGTGTCGTTGGATGAACATTTAGGTCATTTCCGTCCTCCCAACACTTAATCTTGTCCAATTAGGTTTTTTGACCAATCTTGTGCATCCAATAGGTGTTTTGTGTCATTGGATGAATATTTAGGTCATTTTCGTCCTCCCTACACTTAATCTTGTCCAAGTAGGGTTTTTGACCAATCTTGTGCATCCAATAGGTGTTTTGTGTCATTGGATGAACATTTAGGTCATTTTCGTCCTCCCTACACTTTATCTTATCCAATTAGGGTTTCTAACCAATCTTGTGCATCCAATTGGTGTTTTTGTGTCATTGGATGAACATTTAGGTCATTTTCGTCCTCCCTACACTTAATCTTGTCCAATTTGGGTTTTTAACCAATCTTGTGCATCCAATAGGTGTTTTGTGTCATTGGAAGATCATTTAGGTCATTTTCGTCCTCCCGACACTTTATCTTGTCAATTTACGGTTTCTAACCAATCTTGTGCATCCAGTTGGTGTTTTTGTGTAATTGGATGAACAATTAGGTCATTTTCGTCCTCCCTAGGATAATTCTAGTCCAATTAGGGTTTTTAATCAATCTTGTGCATCCAATAGGTGTTTTGTATCATTAGACGAATATTTACGTCATTTTCGTCCTCCCTACACTTAATCTTGTCCAATTAGGGTTTTTAACCAATCTTGTGCATCCAATAGGTGTTTTGTGTCATTGGATGAACATTTAGGTCATTTTCGTCCTCCCTACATTTTATCTTATCCAATTAGGGTTTCAAACCAATCTTGTACATCCAATTGGTGTTTTTGTGTAGTTCGATGAACAATTAGGTCATTTTCGTCCTCCCTAGGATGATTCTTGTCCAATTAGGGTTTCTAACCAATCTTGTTCATCCAGTTGGTGTTTTTGTGTCATTGGATGAGCAATTAGGTCATTTTCGTCCTCCCTAGGCTAATTCTTGTCCAATTAGCGTTTTTAACCAATCTTGTGCATCCAATAGGTGTTTTGTGTCATTGGATGAACATTTAGGTCATTTTCGTCCTCCCTAGGCTAATTCTTATCCAATTAGGGTTTTTAACCAATCTTGTGCATCCAATAGGTGCTTTGTGTCATTGGATGAATATTTAGGTCATTTTCGTCCTCCTTACACTTAATCTTGTCCAATTAGTGTTTTTGACCAATCTTGTGCATCCAATAGGTGTTTTGTATCATTGGATGAACATTTAGGTCATTTTCGTCCTCCCTACACTTTATCTTATCCAATTAGGGTTTCTAACCAATCTTGTGCATCCAATTGGTGTTTTTGTGTCATTGGATGAACATTTAGGTCATTTTCGTCCTCCCTACACTTAATCTTGTCCAATTTGGGTTTTTAACCAATCTTGTGCATCCAATAGGTGTTTTGTGTCATTGGATGAACATTTAGGTCATTTTCGTCCTCCCTACATTTGATCTTGTCCAATTAGGGTTTCTAACCAATCTTGTTCATCCAGTTGGTGTTTTTGTGTCATTGGATGAGCAATTAGGTCATTTTCGTCCTTCCTAGGCTAATTTTTGTCCAATTAGCGTTTTTAACCAATCTTGTGCATCCAATAGGTGTTTTGTGTCATTGGATGAACATTTAGGTCATTTTCGTCCTCCCTAGGCTAATTCTTATCCAATTAGGGTTTTTAACCAATCTTGTGCATCCAATAGGTGCTTTGTGTCATTGGATGAATATTTAGGTCATTTTCGTCCTCCTTACACTTAATCTTGTCCAATTAGGGTTTTTACCCAATCTTGTGCATCCAATAGGTATTTTGGGTCATTGGATGAACATTTAGTTCATTTTCGTCCTCCCTACATTTGATCTTGTCCTATTAGGGTTTCTAACCAATCTTGTTCATCCAGTTGGTGTTTTTGTGTCATTGGATGAGTAATTAGGTCATTTTCGTCCTCCCTAGGCTAATTCTTGTCCAATTAGCGTTTTTAACCAATCTTGTGCATCCAATAGGTGTTTTGTGTCATTGGATGAACATTTAGGTCATTTTCGTCCTCCCTAGGCTAATTCTTATCCAATTAGGGTTTTTAACCAATCTTGTGCATCCAATAGGTGCTTTGTGTCATTGGATGAATATTTAGGTCATTTTCGTCCTCCTTATACTTAATCTTGTCCAATTAGGGTTTTTAACCAATCTTGTGCATCCAATAGGTGTTTTGTGCCATTGGATGAATATTTATGTCATTTTCGTCCTCCCTACACTTAATCTTGTCCAATTAGCGTTTTTAACCAATCTTGTGCATCCAATAGGTGTTTTGTGTCATTGGATGAACATTTAGGTCATTTTCGTCCTCCCTAGGCTAATTCTTATCCAATTAGGGTTTTTAACCAATCTTGTGCATCCAATAGGTGCTTTGTGTCATTGGATGAATATTTAGGTCATTTTCGTCCTCCTTATACTTAATCTTGTCCAA
Source organism: Cicer judaicum (assembly GCA_037974835.1). NCBI lineage: Eukaryota > Viridiplantae > Streptophyta > Magnoliopsida > Fabales > Fabaceae > Cicer > Cicer judaicum. The sequence continues at coordinate 405,794 of JBBPBS010000141.1, forward strand.
TTAGGGTTTTTAACCAATCTTGTGCATCCAATAGGTGTTTTGTGCCATTGGATGAATATTTATGTCATTTTCGTCCTCCCTACACTTAATCTTGTCCAATTAGGGTTTGTAACCAATCTTGAGCATCCAATAGGTGGTTTTGAATCATTGGATGAACATTTAGGTCATTTTCGTCCTCCCTAGGCTAATTCTTGTCAAATTACGGTTTCTAACCAATCTTGTGCATCCAATAGGTGTTTTGTGTCATTGGAAGATCATTTAGGTCATTTTCGTCCTCCCGACACTTTATCTTGTCAAATTACGGTTTCTAACCAATCTTGTGCATCCAATTGGTGTTTTTGTGTAATTGGGTGAACAATTAGGTCATTTTCGTCCTCCCTAGGATAATTCTTGTCCAATTAGGGTTTTTAACCAATCTTGTGCATCCAATAGGTGTTTTGTATCATTGGACGAATATTTCCGTCATTTTCGTCCTCCCTACACTTAATCTTGTCCAATTTGGGTTTTTAACCATTCTTATGCATCCAATAGGTGTTTTGGGTCATTGGATGAATATTTAGGTCATTTTCGTCATCCCTACACTTAATCTTGTCTAATTAGGGTTTTTAACCAATCTTGTGCATCCAATAGGTGTTTTGTGTCATTGGATGAACATTTAGGTCATTTTCGTCCTCCCTACACTTTATCTTGTCCAATTAGGGTTTCTAACCAATCTTGTGCATCCAATAGGAGTTTTGTGTCGTTGGATTAACACTTAGGTCTTTTTCGTCCTTCCTAGGCTAAATCTTATCCAATTAGGGTTTTTAACCAATCTTGTGCATCCAATAGTTGTGTTTGTGTCGTTGGATGAACATTTAGGTCATTTCCGTCCTTCCAACACTTAATCTTGTCCAATTAGGTTTTTTAACCAATCTTGTGCGTCCAATAGGTGTTTTGTGTCATTGGATGAATATTTAGGTCATTTTCGTCCTCCCTACACTTAATCTTGTCCAATTAGGGTTTTTAACCAATCTTGTGCATCCAATAGGTATTTTGTGTCATTGGATGAACATTTAGGTCATTTTCGTCCTCCCTACACTTTATCTTGTCCAATTAGGGTTTCTAACCAATCTTGTGCATCCAATAGGAGTTTTGTGTCGTTGGATTAACACTTAGGTCTTTTTCGTCCTTCCTAGGCTAATTCTTATCCAATTAGGGTTTTTAACCAATCTTGTGCATCCAATAGTTGTGTTTGTGTCGTTGGATGAACATTTAGGTCATTTCCGTCCTTCCAACACTTAATCTTGTCCAATTAGGTTTTTTAACCAATCTTGTGCGTCCAATAGGTGTTTTGTGTCATTGGATGAATATTTAGGTCATTTTCGTCCTCCCTACACTTAATCTTGTCCAATTAGGGTTTTTAACCAATCTTGTGCATCCAATAGGTATTTTGTGTCATTGGATGAACATTTAAGTCATTTTCGTCCTCCCTACACTTTATCTTATCCAATTAGGGTTTCTAACCAATCTTGTGCATCCAATTGGTGTTTTTGTGTCATTGGATGAACATTTAGGTCATTTTCGTCCTCCCTAGGATAATTCTTGTCCAATTAGGGTTTCTAACAATTCTTGTGCATCCAATTGGTGTTTTTGTGTCATTGGATGAACAATTAGGTCATTTTCGTCCTCCCTATGATAATTCTTGTCCAATTAGGGTTTTTAACCAATCTTGTGCATCCAATAGGTGTTTTGTGTCATTGGATGAATATTTACGTCATTTTCGTCCTCCCTACACTTAATCTTGTCCAAGTAGGGTTTTTGACCAATCTTGTGCATCCAATAGGTGTTTTGTGTTATTGGATGAACATTTAGGTCATTTTCTTCCTCCCTACACTTTATCTTATCCAATTAGGGTTTCTACCCAATCTTGTGCATCCAATTGGTGTTTTTGTGTCATTGGATGAACAATTAGGTCATTTTCGTCCTCCCTAGGATAATTCTTGTCCAATTTGGGTTTTTAACCAATCTTGTGCATCCAATAGGTGTTTTAGGTCATTGGATAAACATTTAGGTCATTTTCGTCCTCCCTACATTTGATCTTGTCCAATTAGGGTTTCTAACCAATCTTGTTCATCCAGTTGGTGTTTTTGTGTCATTGGATGAGCAATTAGGTCATTTTCGTCCTCCCTAGGCTAATTTTTGTCCAATTAGCGTTTTTAACCAATCTTGTGCATCCAATAGGTGTTTTGTGTCATTGGATGAACATTTAGGTCATTTTCGTCCTCCCTAGGCTAATTCTTATCCAATTAGGGTTTTTAACCAATCTTGTGCATCCAATAGGTGCTTTGTGTCATTGGATGAATATTTAGGTCATTTTCGTCCTCCTTATACTTAATCTTATCCAATTAGGGTTTTTAACCAATCTTGTGCATCCAATAGGTGTTTTGTGCCATTGGATGAATATTTATGTCATTTTCGTCCTCCCTACACTTAATCTTGTCCAATTAGGGTTTTTAACCAATCTTGAGCATCCAATAGGTGGTTTTGTATCATTGGATGAACATTTAGGTCATTTTCGTCCTCCCTAGGCTAATTCTTGTCAAATTACGGTTTCCAACCAATCTTGTGCATCCAATAGGTGTTTTGTGTCATTGGAAGATCATTTAGGTCATTTTCGTCCTCCCGACACTTTATCTTGTCAAATTACGGTTTCTAACCAATCTTGTGCATCCAATTGGTGTTTTTGTGTAATTGGGTGAACAATTAGGTCATTTTCGTCCTCCCTAGGATAATTCTTGTCCAATTAGGGTTTTTAACCAATCTTGTGCATCCAATAGGTGTTTTGTATCATTGGACGAATATTTCCGTCATTTTCGTCCTCCCTACACTTAATCTTTTCCAATTTGGGTTTTTAACCATTCTTATGCATCCAATAGGTGTTTTGGGTCATTGGATGAAAATTTAGGTCATTTTCGTCATCCCTACACTTAATCTTGTCTAATTAGGGTTTTTAACCAATCTTGTGCATCCAATAGGTGTTTTGTGTCATTGGATGAACATTGAGGTCATTTTCGTCCTCCCTACACTTTATCTTGTCCAATTAGGGTTTCTAACCAATCTTGTGCATCCAATAGGAGTTTTGTGTCGTTGGATTAACACTTAGGTCTTTTTCGTCCTTCCTAGGCTAATTCTTATCCAATTAGGGTTTTTAACCAATCTTGTGCATCCAATAGTTGTGTTTGTGTCGTTGGATGAACATTTAGGTCATTTCCGTCCTTCCAACACTTAATCTTGTCCAATTAGGTTTTTTAACCAATCTTGTGCGTCCAATAGGTGTTTTGTGTCATTGGATGAATATTTAGGTCATGTTCGTCCTCCCTACACTTAATCTTGTCCAATTAGGGTTTTTAACCAATCTTGTGCATCCAATAGGTATTTTGTGTCATTGGATGAACATTTAGGTCATTTTCGTCCTCCCTACACTTTATCTTATCCAATTAGGGTTTCTAACCAATCTTGTGCATCCAATTGGTGTTTTTGTGTCATTGAATGAACATTTAGGTCATTTTCGTCCTCCCTAGGATAATTCTTGTCCAATTAGGGTTTCTAACAATTCTTGTGCATCCAATTGGTGTTTTTGTGTCATTGGATGAACAATTAGGTCATTTTCGTCCTCCCTATGATAATTCTTGTCCAATTAGGGTTTTTAACCAATCTTGTGCATCCAATAGGTGTTTTGTGTCATTGGATGAATATTTACGTCATTTTCGTCCTCCCTACACTTAATCTTGTCCAAGTAGGGTTTTTAACCAATCTTGTGCATCCAATAGGTGTTTTGAGTCATTGGATGAATATTTAGGTCATTTTCGTCCTCCCTACACTTTATCTTGTCCAATTAGGGTTTCTAACCAATCTTGTGCATCCAATAGGAGTTTTGTGTCATTGGATTAACACTTAGGTCTTTTTCGTCCTCCCTAGGCTAATTCTTATCCAATTAGGGTTTTTAACCAATCTTGTGCATCCAATAGGTGTTTTGGGTCATTGGATGAACATTTAGGTCATTTTCGTCCTCCCTACATATGATCTTGTCCAATTAGGGTTTCTAACCAATCTTGTTCATCCAGTTGGTGTTTTTGTGTCATTGGATGAGCAATTAGGTCATTTTCGTCCTCCCTAGGCTAATTTTTGTCCAATTAGCGTTTTTAACCAATCTTGTGCATCCAATAGGTGTTTTGTGTCATTGGATGAACATTTAGGTCATTTTCGTCCTCCCTAGGCTAATTCTTATCCAATTAGGGTTTTTAACCAATCTTGTGCATCCAATAGGTGCTTTGTGTCATTGGATGAATATTTAGGTCATTTTCGTCCTCCCTACACTTAATCTTGTCCAATTTGGGTTTTTAACCAATCTTGTGCATCCAATAGGTGTTTTGGGTCATTGGATGAACATTTAGGTCATTTTCGTCCTCCCTACATTTTATCTTGTCCAATTAGGGTTTCTAACCAATCTTGTTCATCCAGTTGGTGTTTTTGTGTCATTGGATGAGCAATTAGGTCATTTTCGTCCTCCCTAGGCTAATTCTTGTCCAATTAGCGTTTTTAACCAATCTTGTGCATCCAATAGGTGTTTTGTGTCATTGGATGAACATTTAGGTCATTTTCGTCCTCCCTAGGCTAATTCTTATCCAATTAGGGTTTTTAACCAATCTTGTGCATCCAATAGGTGCTTTGTGTCATTGGATGAATATTTAGGTCATTTTCGTCCTCCTTACACTTAATCTTGTCCAATTAGTGTTTTTGACCAATCTTGTGCATCCAATAGGTGTTTTGTATCATTGGATGAACATTTAGGTCATTTTCGTCCTCCCTACACTTTATCTTATCCAATTAGGGTTTCTAACCAATCTTGTGCATCCAATTGGTGTTTTTGTGTCATTGGATGAACATTTAGGTCATTTTCGTCCTCCCTACACTTAATCTTGTCCAATTTGGGTTTTTAACCAATCTTGTGCATCCAATAGGTGTTTTGTGTCATTGGAAGATCATTTAGGTCATTTTCGTCCTCCCGACACTTTATCTTGTCAAATTACGGTTTCTAACCAATCTTGTGCATCCAATTGGTGTTTTTGTGTAATTGGGTGAACAATTAGGTCATTTTCGTCCTCCCTAGGATAATTCTTGTCCAATTAGGGTTTTTAACCAATCTTGTGCATCCAATAGGTGTTTTGTATCATTGGACGAATATTTCCGTCATTTTCGTCCTCCCTACACTTAATCTTGTCCAATTAGGGTTTTTAACCAATCTTGAGCATCCAATAGGTGGTTTTGTATCATTGGATGAACATTTAGGTCATTTTCGTCCTCCCTAGGCTAATTCTTGTCAAATTACGGTTTCTAACCAATCTTGTGCATCCAATAGGTGTTTTGTGTCATTGGAAGATCATTTAGGTCATTTTCGTCCTCCCGACACTTTATCTTGTCAAATTACGGTTTCTAACCAATCTTGTGCATCCAATTGGTGTTTTTGTGTAATTGGGTGAACAATTAGGTCATTTTCGTCCTCCCTAGGATAATTCTTGTCCAATTAGGGTTTTTAACCAATCTTGTGCATCCAATAGGTGTTTTGTATCATTGGACGAATATTTCCGTCATTTTCGTCCTCCCTACACTTAATCTTGTCCAATTTGGGTTTTTAACCATTCTTATGCATCCAATAGGTGTTTTGGGTCATTGAATGAATATTTAGGTCATTTTCGTCATCCCTACACTTAATCTTGTCTAATTAGGGTTTTTAACCAATCTTGTGCATCCAATAGGTGTTTTGTGTCATTGGATGAACATTTAGGTCATTTTCGTCCTCCCTACACTTTATCTTGTCCAATTAGGGTTTCTAACCAATCTTGTGCATCCAATAGGAGTTTTGTGTCGTTGGATTAACACTTAGGTCTTTTTCGTCCTTCCTAGGCTAATTCTTATCCAATTAGGGTTTTTAACCAATCTTGTGCATCCAATAGTTGTGTTTGTGTCGTTGGATGAACATTTAGGTCATTTCCGTCCTCCCAACACTTAATCTTGTCCAATTAGGTTTTTTAACCAATTTTGTGCGTCCAATAGGTGTTTTGTGTCATTGGATGAATATTTAGGTCATTTTCGTCCTCCCTACACTTAATCTTGTCCAATTAGGGTTTTTAACCAATCTTGTGCATCCAATAGGTATTTTGTGTCATTGGATGAACATTTAGGTCATTTTCGTCCTCCCTACACTTTATCTTATCCAATTAGGGTTTCTAACCAATCTTGTGCATCCAATTGGTGTTTTTGTGTCATTGGATGAACATTTAGGTCATTTTCGTCCTCCCTAGGATAATTCTTGTCCAATTAGGGTTTCTAACAATTCTTGTGCATCCAATTGGTGTTTTTGTGTCATTGGATGAACAATTAGGTCATTTTCGTCCTCCCTATGATAATTCTTGTCCAATTAGGGTTTTTAACCAATCTTGTGCATCCAATAGGTGTTTTGTGTCATTGGATGAATATTTACGTCATTTTCGTCCTCCCTACACTTAATCTTGTCCAAGTAGGGTTTTTAACCAATCTTGTGCATCCAATAGTTGTTTTGAGTCATTGGATGAATATTTAGGTCATTTTCGTCCTCCCTACACTTTATCTTGTCCAATTAGGGTTTCTAACCAATCTTGTGCATCCAATAGGAGTTTTGTGTCATTGGATTAACACTTAGGTCTTTTTCGTCCTCCCTAGGCTAATTCTTATCCAATTAGGGTTTTTAACCAATCTTGTGCATCCAATAGTTGTGTTTGTGTCGTTGGATGAACATTTAGGTCATTTCCGTCCTCCCAACACTTCATCTTGTCCAATTAGGTTTTTTAACCAATCTTGTGCATCCAATAGGTGTTTTGTGTCATTGGATGAATATTTAGGTCATTTTCGTCCTCCCTACACTTAATCTTGTCCAAGTAGGGTTTTTGACCAATCTTGTGCATCCAATAGGTGTTTTGTGTCATTGGATGAACATTTAGGTCATTTTCGTCCTCCCTACACTTTATCTTATCCAATTAGGGTTTCTAACCAATCTTGTGCATCCAATTGGTGTTTTTGTGTCATTGGATGAACATTTAGGTCATTTTCGTCTTCCCTAGGATAATTCTTGTCCAATTACGGTTTCTAACAATTCTTGTGCATCCAATTGGTGTTTTTGTGTCATTGGATGAACAATTAGGTCATTTTCGTCCTCCCTATGATAATTCTTGTCCAATTAGGGTTTTTAACCAATCTTGTGCATCAAATAGGTGTTTTGTGTCATTGGATGAATATTTACGTCATTTTCGTCCTCCCTACACTTAATCTTGTCCAAGTAGGGTTTTTGACCAATCTTGTGCATCCAATAGGTGTTTTGTGTTATTGGATGAACATTTAGGTCATTTTCGTCCTCCCTACACTTTATCTTGTCCAATTAGGGTTTCTAACCAATCTTGTGCATCCAATTGGTGTTTTTGTGTCATTGGATGAACAATTAGGTCATTTTCGTCCTCCCTAGGATAATTCTTATCCAATTAGGGTTTTTAACAAATCTTGTGCATCCAATAGGTGTTTTGTGTCATTGGATGAACATTTAGGTTATTTTCGTCCTCCCTACACTTAATCTTGACCAATTAGGGTTTTTAACCAATCTTGTGCATCCAATAGGTGTTTTGTGTCATTGGATGAATATTTAGGTCATTTTCGTCCTCCCTACACTTAATCTTGTCCAATTAGGGTTTTTAACCAATCTTGTGCATCCAATAGGTGTTTTGTGTCATTGGATGAACATTTAGGTCATTTTCGTCCTCCCTACACTTATTCTTGTCCAATTAGGGTTTTTAACCAATCTTGTGCATCCAATAGGTGTTTTGTGTCATTGGATGAATATTTAGGTCATTTTCGTCCTCCCTACACTTAATCTTGTCCAATTAGGGTTTTTAACCAATCTTGAGCATCCAATAGGTGGTTTTGTGTCATTGGATGAACATTTAGGTCATTTTTATCCTCCCTAGGCTTATGCTTGTCCAATTAGGGTTTCTAACCAATCTTGTGCAGCCAATAGTTATGTTTGTGTCGTTGGATGAACGTTTAGGTCATTTTTGTCCTCCCTAAACTTAACCTTGTCCAATTAGGGTTTCTAACCAATCTTGTGCATCCAATAGGTGTGTTTGTGTCATTGGATGAACAATTACGTCATTTTCGTCCTCCCTAGGCTAATTCTTGTCCAATTAGGGTTTTTAACCAATCTTGTGCATCCAATAGGTGTTTTGTGTCATTGGAAGATCATTTAGGTAATTTTCATACTCCCGACACTTTATCTTGTCAAATTACGGTTTCTAACCAATCTTGTACATCCAATTGGTGTTTTTGTGTAATTGGATGAACAATTAGGTCATTTTCGTCCTCCCTAGGAAAATTCTTGTCCAATTAGGGTTTTTAACCAATCTTGTGCATCCAATAGGTGTTTTGTATCATTGGACGAATATTTACGTCATTTTCGTCCTCCCTACACTTAATCTTGTCCAATTAGGGTTTTTAACCAATCTTGTGCATCCAATAGGTGTTTTGTGTCATTGGATGAACATTTAGGTCATTTTCCTCCTCCCTACATTTAATCTTGTCCAATTAGGGTTTTTAACCAATCTTGTGCATCCAATAGGTGTTTTGTGTCATTGGATGAATATTTAGGTCATTTTCGTCCTCCCTACACTTTATCTTGTCCAATTAGGGTTTCTAACCAATCTTGTGCATCCAATAGGAGTTTTGTGTCATTGGATTAACACTTAGGTCTTTTTCGTCCTCCCTAGGCTAATTCTTATCCAATTAGGGTTTTTAACCAATCTTGTGCATCCAATAGTTGTGTTTGTGTCGTTGGATGAACAATTAGGTCATTTCCGTCCTCCCAACACTTAATCTTGTCCAATTAGGTTTTTTAACCAATCTTGTGCATCCAATAGGTGTTTTGTGTCATTGGATGAATATTTAGGTCATTTTCGTCCTCCCTACACTTAATCTTGTCCAATTAGGGTTTTTAACCAATCTTGTGCATCCAATAGGTGTTTTGTGTCATTGGATGAATATTTAGGTCATTTTCGCTCTCCCTACACTTTATCTTGTCCAATTAGGGTTGCTAACCAATCTTGTACATCCAATTGCTGTTTTAGTGTCATTGGATGAACAATTAGGTCATTTTCGTCCTCCCTAGGCTAATTCTTATCCAATTTTGGTTTTTAACCAATCTTGTGCATCCAATAGGTGTTTTGTGTCATTGGATGAATATTTAGGTCATTTTCGTCCTCCCTACACTTAATCTTGTCCAATTAGGGTTTTTAACCAATCTTGTGCATCCAATAGGTGTTTTGTGTCATTGGATGAATATTTAGGTCATTTTCGTCCTCCCTACACTTAATCTTGTCCAATTAGGGTTTTTAACCAATCTTGTGCATCCAATAGGTGTTTTGTGTCATTGGATGAATATTTAGGTCATTTTCGTCCTCCCTACACTTAATCTTGTCCAATTAGGGTTTTATACCAATCTTGTGCATCCAATAGGTATTTTGTGTCATTGGATGAACATTTAGGTCATTTTCGCTCTCCCTACACTTTATCTTGTCCAATTAGGGTTGCAAACAAATCTTGTACATCCAATTGTTGTTTTTGTGTCATTGGATGAACAATTAGGTCATTTTCGTCCTCCCTAGGCTAATTCTTATCCAATTAGGGTTTTTAACCAATCTTGTGCATCCAATAGGTGTTTTGTGTCATTGGATGAATATTTAGGTCATTTTCGTCCTCCCTACACTTAATCTTGTCCAATTAGGGTTTTTAACCAATCTTGTGCATCCAATAGGTGTTTTGTGTCATTGGATGAATAATTAGATGATTTTCGTCCTCCCTAAAGTTAATCTTGTCCAATTAGGGTTTCTAACCAATCTTGTGCATCCATTAGGTGTTTTTGCGTCATTGGATGAACAATTAGGTCATTTTCGTCCTCCCTAGGCTAATTCTTGTGCAATAAGGGTTTTTAACCAATCTTGTGCATTCAATAGGTGTTTTGTGTCATTGGATGAACATTTAGGTCATTTTCGTCCTCCCTAGGCTAATTCTTGTCCAATTAGGGTTTTAAGCAATCTTGTGCATCCAATAGGTGTTTTGTGTCATTGGATGAATATTTAGGTCATTTTCGTCCTCCCTACACTTAATCTTGTCCAATTAGGGTTTTTAACCAATCTTGTGCATCCAATAGGTGTTTTGTGTCATTGGATGAAGAATTAGATGATTTTCGTCCTTCCTAAAATTAATATTGTCCAATTAGGGTTTCTAACCAATCTTGTGCATCCATTAGGTGTTTTTGTGTCATTGGATGAACATTTAGGTTAGTTTCATCCTCCCTAGTCTTATGCTTGTCCAATTAGGGTTTCTAACCAATCTCGTGCATCCAATTGTTGTGTTTGTGTCATTGGATGAACAATTAGGTCATTTTCGACCTCCCTAGGCTTATTCTTGTCCAATTAGGGTTTCTAACCAATCTTGTGCATCCAATAGGTGTTTTTGTGTCATTGGATGAACATTTAGGTCATTTTCGTCCTCCCTAGGCTAATTCTTGTCCAATTAGGGTTTTTAACCAATCTTGTGCATCCAATAGGTGTTTTGTGTCATTGGATGAACATTTAGGTCATTTTCGTCCTCCCGACACTTTATCTTGTCAAATTACGGTTTCTAACCAATCTTGTGCATCCAATTGGTGTTTTTGTGTAATTGGGTGAACAATTAGGTCATTTTCGTCCTCCCTAGGATAATTCTTGTCCAATTAGGGTTTTTAACCAATCTTGTGCATCCAATAGGTGTTTTGTATCATTGGACGAATATTTCCGTCATTTTCGTCCTCCCTACACTTAATCTTGTCCAATTTGGGTTTTTAACCATTCTTATGCATCCAATAGGTGTTTTGGGTCATTGGATGAATATTTAGGTCATTTTCGTCATCCCTACACTTAATCTTGTCTAATTAGGGTTTTTAACCAATCTTGTGCATCCAATAGGTGTTTTGTGTCATTGGATGAACATTTAGGTCATTTTCGTCCTCCCTACACTTTATCTTGTCCAATTAGGGTTTCTAACCAATCTTGTGCATCCAATAGGAGTTTTGTGTCGTTGGATTAACACTTAGGTCTTTTTCGTCCTTCCTAGGCTAAATCTTATCCAATTAGGGTTTTTAACCAATCTTGTGCATCCAATAGTTGTGTTTGTGTCGTTGGATGAACATTTAGGTCATTTCCGTCCTTCCAACACTTAATCTTGTCCAATTAGGTTTTTTAACCAATCTTGTGCGTCCAATAGGTGTTTTGTGTCATTGGATGAATATTTAGGTCATTTTCGTCCTCCCTACACTTAATCTTGTCCAATTAGGGTTTTTAACCAATCTTGTGCATCCAATAGGTATTTTGTGTCATTGGATGAACATTTAGGTCATTTTCGTCCTCCCTACACTTTATCTTGTCCAATTAGGGTTTCTAACCAATCTTGTGCATCCAATAGGAGTTTTGTGTCGTTGGATTAACACTTAGGTCTTTTTCGTCCTTCCTAGGCTAATTCTTATCCAATTAGGGTTTTTAACCAATCTTGTGCATCCAATAGTTGTGTTTGTGTCGTTGGATGAACATTTAGGTCATTTCCGTCCTTCCAACACTTAATCTTGTCCAATTAGGTTTTTTAACCAATCTTGTGCGTCCAATAGGTGTTTTGTGTCATTGGATGAATATTTAGGTCATTTTCGTCCTCCCTACACTTAATCTTGTCCAATTAGGATTTTTAACCAATCTTGTGCATCCAATAGGTATTTTGTGTCATTGGATGAACATTTAGGTCATTTTCGTCCTCCCTACACTTTATCTTATCCAATTAGGGTTTCTAACCAATCTTGGGAATCCAATTGGTGTTTTTGTGTCATTGGATGAACATTTAGGTCATTTTCATCCTCCCTAGGATAATTCTTGTCCAATTAGGGTTTCTAACAATTCTTGTGCATCCAATTGGTGTTTTTGTGTCATTGGATGAACAATTAGGTCATTTTCGTCCTCCCTATGATAATTCTTGTCCAATTAGGGTTTTTAACCAATCTTGTGCATCCAATAGGTGTTTTGTGTCATTGGATGAATATTTACGTCATTTTCGTCCTCCCTACACTTAATCTTGTCCAAGTAGGGTTTTTGACCAATCTTGTGCATCCAATAGGTGTTTTGTGTTATTGGATGAACATTTAGGTCATTTTCTTCCTCCCTACACTTTATCTTATCCAATTAGGGTTTCTACCCAATCTTGTGCATCCAATTGGTGTTTTTGTGTCATTGGATGAACAATTAGGTCATTTTCGTCCTCCCTAGGATAATTCTTGTCCAATTTGGGTTTTTAACCAATCTTGTGCATCCAATAGGTGTTTTGGGTCATTGGATGAACATTTAGGTCATTTTCGTCCTCCCTACATTTGATCTTGTCCAATTAGGGTTTCTAACCAATCTTGTTCATCCAGTTGGTGTTTTTGTGTCATTGGATGAGCAATTAGGTCATTTTCGTCCTCCCTAGGCTAATTTTTGTCCAATTAGCGTTTTTAACCAATCTTGTGCATCCAATAGGTGTTTTGTATCATTGGACGAATATTTACGTCATTTTCGTCCTCCCTAAACTTAACCTTGTCCAATTAGGGTTTCTATCCAATCTTGTGCATCCAATAGGTGTGTTTTGTGTCATTGGATGAACATTTAGGTCATTTTCGTCCTCCCTAGGCTAATTCTTATCCAATTAGGGTTTTTAACCAATCTTGTGCATCCAATAGGTGCTTTGTGTCATTGGATGAATATTTAGGTCATTTTCGTCCTCCTTATACTTAATCTTATCCAATTAGGGTTTTTAACCAATCTTGTGCATCCAATAGGTGTTTTGTGCCATTGGATGAACATTTAGGTCATTTTCGTCCTCCCTAGGATAATTCTTGTCCAATTAGGGTTTCTAACAATTCTTGTGCATCCAATTGGTGTTTTTGTGTCATTGGATGAACAATTAGGTCATTTTCGTCCTCCCTATGATAATTCTTGTCCAATTAGGGTTTTTAACCAATCTTGTGCATCCAATAGGTGTTTTGTGTCATTGGATGAATATTTACGTCATTTTCGTCCTCCCTACACTTAATCTTGTCCAAGTAGGGTTTTTGACCAATCTTGTGCATCCAATAGGTGTTTTGTGTTATTGGATGAACATTTAGGTCATTTTCTTCCTCCCTACACTTTATCTTATCCAATTAGGGTTTCTACCCAATCTTGTGCATCCAATTGGTGTTTTTGTGTCATTGGATGAACAATTAGGTCATTTTCGTCCTCCCTAGGATAATTCTTGTCCAATTTGGGTTTTTAACCAATCTTGTGCATCCAATAGGTGTTTTGTGTCATTGGATCAATATTTGGGCCATTTTCGACCTCCCTAGGCTAATTCTTATCCAATTAGGGTTTTTAACCGATCTTGTGCATCCAATAGGTGTTTTTGTGTCATTGGATGAACACTTAGGTCATTTTCGTCCTCCCTAGGCTAATTCTTATCGAATTAGGGTTTTTAACCAATCTTGTGCATCCAATAGGTGTTTTGTGTCATTGGATGAACATTTAGGTCATTTTCGCCTCCCTAGGCTAATTCTTATCCAATTAGGGTTTTTAACCAATCATGTGCATCCAATAGGTGTTTTGTGTCATTGGATGAACATTTAGGTCATTTTCGTCCTCCCTACACTTAATCTTGTCCAATTAGGGTTTTTAACCAATCTTGTGCATCCAATAGGTGTTTTGTGTCATTGAATGAATATTTAGGTCATTTTCGTCATCCCTACACTTAATCTTGTCTAATTAGGGTTTTTAACCAATCTTGTGCATCCAATAGGTGTTTTGTGTCATTGGATGAACATTTAGGTCATTTTCGTCCTCCCTACACTTTATCTTGTCCAATTATGGTTTTTAACCAATCTTGTGCATCCAATAGGTGTTTTGTGTCATTGGATGAATATTTAGGTCATTTTCGTCATCCCTACACTTAATCTTGTCCAATTAGGGTTTTTAACCAATCTTGTGCATCCAATAGGTGTTTTGTATCATTGGACGAATATTTACGTCATTTTCGTCCTCCCTAAACTTAACCTTGTCCAATTAGGGTTTCTATCCAATCTTGTGCATCCAAAAGGTGTGTTTGTGTCATTGAATGAACAATTAGGTCATTTTCGTCCTCCCTAGGCTAATTCTTGTTCAATTAGGGTTTTTAACCAATCTTGTGCATCCAATAGGTGTTTTGTGTCATTGGATGATCATTTAGGTCATTTTCGTCCTCCCTACACTTTATCTTGTCCAATTAGGGTTTCTAACCATTCTTGTGCATCCAATTGGTGTTTTTGTGTCATTGGATGAACAATTAGGTCATTTTCGTCCTCCCTATGATAATTCTTGTCCAATTAGGGTTTTTAACCAATCTTGTGCATCCAATAGGTGTTTTGTGTCATTGGATGAACATTTAGGTCATTTTCGTCCTCCCTACACTTAATCTTGTCCAATTAGGGTTTTTAACCAATCTTGTGCATCCAATAGGTGTTTTGTGTCATTGGATGAATATTTAGGTCATTTTCGTCATCCCTACGCTTAATCTTTTCTAATTAGGGTTTTTAACCAATCTTGTGCATCCGATAAGTGTTTTGTGTCATTGGATGAACATTTAGGTCATTTTCGTCCTCCCTACACTTTATCTTGTCCAATTAGGGTTTCTAACCAATCTTGTGCATCCAATAGGTGTTTTGTATCAATGGACGAATATTTACGTCATTTTCGTCCTCCCTAAACTTAACCTTGTCCAATTAGGGTTTCTAACCAATCTTGTGCATCCAATAGGTGTGTTTGTGTCATTGGATGAACAATTAGGTCATTTTCGTCCTCCCTAGGATAATTCTTGTCCAATTAGGGTTTTTAACCAATCTTGTGCATCCAATAGGTGTTTTGTGTCATTGGATGAACATTTAGGTCATTTTCGTCCTCCCTACACTTAATCTTGTCCAATTAGGGTTTTTAACCAATCTTGTGCATCCAATAGGTGTTTTGTGTCATTGGATGAATATTTAGGTCATTTTCATCATCCCTACACTTAACCTTGTCTAATTAGGGTTTTTAACCAATCTTGTGTATCCAATTCGTGTTTTAGTGTAATTGGATGAACAATTAGATCATTTTCGTCCTCCCTAGGATAATTCTTGTCCAATTAGGGTTTTTAACCAATCTTGTGCATCCAATAGGTGTTTTGTGTCATTGGATGAACATTTAGGTCATTTTCGTCCTCCCTACACTTAATCTTGTCCAATTAGGGTTTTTAACCAATCTTGTGCATCCAATAGGTGTTTTGTATCATTGGACGAATACTTAGGTCATTTTCGTCATCCCTACACTTAATCTTGTCTAATTAGGGTTTTTAACCAATCTTGTGCATCCAATAAGTGTTTTGTGTCATTGGATGAACATTTAGGTCATTTTCGTCCTCCCTACACTTTATCTTGTCCAATTAGGGTTTCTAACCAATCTTGTGCATCCAATAGGAGTTTTGTGTCATTGGATTGACGCTTAGGTCTTTTTCGTCCTCCCTAGGCTAATTCTTATCCAATTAGGGTTTTTAACCAATCTTGTGCATCCAATAGTTGTGTTTGTGTCGTTGGATGAACATTTAGGTCATTTCCGTCCTCCCAACACTTAATCTTGTCCAATTAGGTTTTTTAACCAATCTTGTGCGTCCAATAGGTGTTTTGTGTCATTGGATGAATATTTAGGTCATTTTCGTCCTCCCTACACTTAATCTTGTCCAATTAGGGTTTTTAACCAATCTTGTGCATCCAATAGGTATTTTGTGTCATTGGATGAACATTTAGGTCATTTTCGTCCTCCCTACACTTTATCTTGTCCAATTAGGGTTTCTAACCAATCTTGTGCATCCAATAGGAGTTTTGTGTCGTTGGATTAACACTTAGGTCTTTTTCGTCCTTCCTAGGCTAATTCTTATCCAATTAGGGTTTTTAACCAATCTTGTGCATCCAATAGTTGTGTTTGTGTCGTTGGATGAACATTTAGGTCATTTCCGTCCTCCCAACACTTAATCTTGTCCAATTAGGGTTTTTAACCAATCTTGTGCATCCAATAGGTGTTTTGTGTCATTGGATGAACATTTAGGTCATTTTCGTCCTCCCTACACTTAATCTTGTCCAATTAGGGTTTTTGACCAATCTTGTGCATCCAATAGGTGTTTTGTGTCATTGGATGAACATTTAGGTCATTTTCGTCCTCCCTACACTTAATCTTGTCCAATTTGGGTTTTTAACCAATCTTGTGCATCCAATAGGTGTTTTGGGTCATTGGATGAACATTTAGGTCATTTTCGTCCTCCCTACATTTGATCTTGTCCAATTAGGGTTTCTAACCAATCTTGTGCATCCAGTTGGTGTTTTTGTGTCATTGGATGAACAATTAGGTCATTTTCGTCCTCCTTAGGATAATTCTTGTCCAATTAGGGTTTTTAACCAATCTTGTGCATCCAATAGGTGTTTTGTGTCATTGGATGAACATTTAGGTCGTTTTCGTCCTCCCTACACTTAATCTTGTCCAATTAGGGTTTTTAACCAATCTTGTGCATCCAATAGGTGTTTTGTGTCATTGGATGAACAATTAGGGCATTTTCGTCCTCCCTAGGATAATTCTTGTCCAATTAGGATTTTTAACCAATCTTGTGCATCCAATAGGTGTTTTGTGTCATTGGATGAACATTTAGGTCATTTTCGTCCTCCCTACACTTAATCTTGTCCAATTTGGGTTTTTAACCAATCTTGTGCATCCAATAGGTGTTTTGGGTCATTGGATGAACATTTAAGTCATTTTCGTCCTCCCTACATTTGATCTTGTCCAATTAGGGTTTCTAACCAATCTTGTTCATCCAGTTCGTGTTTTTGTGTCATTGGATGAGCAATTAGGTCATTTTTGTCCTCCCTAAACTTAACCTTGTCC
Source organism: Cicer judaicum (assembly GCA_037974835.1). Taxonomy (NCBI): domain Eukaryota; kingdom Viridiplantae; phylum Streptophyta; class Magnoliopsida; order Fabales; family Fabaceae; genus Cicer; species Cicer judaicum. The sequence goes on from JBBPBS010000141.1 coordinate 422,875, forward strand.
AATTAGGGTTTCTATCCAATCTTGTGCATGCAATAGCTGTGTTTGTGTCATTGGATGAACAATTAGGTCATTTTCGTTCTCCCTAGGATAATTTTTGTCCAATTAGGATTTTTAACCAATCTTGTGCATCCAATAGGTGTTTTGTGTCATTGGATGAACATTTAGGTCATTTTCGTCCTCCCTAGGCTAATTCTTATCCAATTAGGGTTTTTAACCAATCTTGTGCATCCAATAGGTGCTTTGTGTCATTGGATGAATATTTAGGTCATTTTCGTCCTCCTTACACTTAATCTTGTCCAATTAGGGTTTTTAACCAATCTTTTGCATCCAATAGGTATTTTGGGTCATTGGATGAACATTTAGGTCATTTTCGTCCTCCCTACATTTGATCTTGTCCAATTAGGGTTTCTAACCAATCTTGTTCATCTAGTTGGTGTTTTTGTGTCATTGGATGAGCAATTAGGTCGTTTTCGTCCTCCCTAGGCTAAATCTTGTCCAATTAGCGTTTTTAACCAATCTTGTGCATCCAATAGGTGTTTTGTGTCATTGGATGAACATTTAGGTCATTTTCGTCCTCCCTAGGCTAATTCTTATCCAATTAGGGTTTTTAACCAATCTTGTGCATCCAATAGGTGCTTTGTGTCATTGGATGAATATTTAGGTCATTTTCGTCCTCCTTACACTTAATCTTGTCCAATTAGGGTTTTTGACCAATCTTGTGCATCCAATAGGTGTTTTGTGTCATTGGATGAACATTTAGGTCATTTTCGTCCTCCCTACACTTTATCTTATCCAATTAGGGTTTCTAACCAATCTTGTGCATCCAATTGGTGTTTTTGTGTCATTGGATGAACATTTAGGTCATTTTCGTCCTCCCTACACTTAATCTTGTCCAATCTGGGTTTTTAACCAATCTTGTGCATCCAATAGGTGTTTTGGGTCATTGGATGAACATTTAGGTAATTTTCGTCCTCCATACATTTGATCTTGTCCAATTAGGGTTTCTAACCAATCTTGTGCATCCAGTTGGTGTTTTTGTGTCATTGGATGAACAATTAGGTCATATTCGTCCTCCCTAGGATAATTCTTGTCCAATTAGGGTTTTTAACCAATCTTGTGCATCCAATAGGTGTTTTGTGTCATTGGATGAACATTTAGGTCATTTTCGTCCTCCCTACACTTTATCTTATCCAATTAGGGTTTCTAACCAATCTTGTGCATCCAATTGGTGTTTTTGTGTCATTGGATGAACATTTAGGTCATTTTCGTCCTCCCTAGGATAATTCTTGTCCAATTAGGGTTTCTAACAATTCTTGTGCATCCAATAGGTGTTTTTGTGTCATTGGATGAACAATTAGGTCATTTTCGTCCTCCCTATGATAATTCTTGTCCAATTAGGGTTTTTAACCAATCTTGTGCATCCAATAGGTGTTTTGTGTCATTGGATGAACATTTAGGTCATTTTCGTCCTCCCTACACTTAATCTTGTCCAATTAGGGTTTTTAACCAATCTTGTGCATCCAATAGGTGTTTTGTGTCATTGGATGAATATTTAGGTCATTTTCGTCATCCCTACACTTAATCTTGTCTAATTAGGGTTTTAAACCAATCTTGTGCATCCAATAAGTGTTTTGTGTCATTGGATGAACATTTAGGTCATTTTCGTCCTCCCTACACTTTATCTTGTCCAATTAGGGTTTCTAACCAATCTTGTGCATCCAATAGGAGTTTTGTGTCATTGGATTAACACTTAGGTCATTGCCGTCCTCCCTAGGCTAATTCTTATCCAATTAGGGTTTTTAACCAATCTTGTGCATCCAATAGTTGTGTTTGTGTCGTTGGATGGACATTTAGGTCATTGCCGTCCTCCCAACACTTAATCTTGTCCAATTAGGTTTTTTAACCAATCTTGTGCATCCAATAGGTGTTTTGTGTCATTGGATGAATATTTAGGTCATTTTCGTTCTCCCTACACTTAATCTTGTCCAATTAGGGTTTTTGACCAATCTTGTGCATCCAATAGGTGTTTTGTGTCATTGGATAACATTTAGGTCATTTTCGTCGTCCCTACACTTAATCTTGTCCAATTTGGGTTTTTAACCAATCTTGTGCATCCAATAGGTGTTTTGGGTCATTGGATGAACATTTAGGTCATTTTCGTACTCCCTACATTTTATCTTGTCCAATTAGGGTTTCTAACCAATCTTGTTCATCCAGTTGGTGTTTTTGTGTCATTGGATGAGCAATTAGGTCATTTTCGTCCTCCCTGGGATAATTCTTATCCAATTAGGGTTTTTAACCAATCTTGTGCATCCAATAGTTGTGTTTGTGTCGTTGGATGAACATTTAGGTCATTTCCGTCCTCCCAACACTTAATCTTGTCCACATAGGTTTTGTAACCAATCTTGTGCGTCCAATAGGTGTTTTGTGTCATTGGATGAATATTTAGGTCATTTTTGGCCTCCCTACACTTAATCTTGTCCAGTTAGGGTTTTTAACCAATCTTGTGCATCCAATAGGTGTTTTGTGTCATTGGATGAACATTTAGGTCATTTTCGTCCTCCCTACACTTTATCTTATCCAATTAGGGTTTCTAACCAATCTTGTGCATCCAATTGGTGTTTTGTGTCATTGGATGAACATTTAGGTCATTTTCGTCGTCCCTACACTTAATCTTGTTCAATTTGGGTTTTTAACCAATCTTGTGCATCCAATAGGTGTTTTGGGTCATTGGATGAACATTTAGGTCATTTTCGTCCTCCCTACATTTTATCTTCTCCAATTAGGGTTTCTAACCCATCTTCTTCATCCAGTTGGTGTTTTTGTGTCATTGGATGAGCAATTAGGTCATTTTCGTCCTCCCTATGATAATTCTTCTCCAATTAGGGTTTTTAACCAATCTTGTGCATCCAATAGGTGTTTTTGTGTCATTGGATGAACATTTAGGTCATTTTCGTCCTGCCTACACTTAATCTTGCACAATTAGGGTTTTTAACCAATCTTGTGCATCGAATAGGTGTTTTGTGTCATTGGATGAACATTTAGGTCGTTTTCGTCCTCCCTACACTTTATCTTATCCAATTAGGGTTTCTAACCAATCTTGTGCATCCAATTGGTGTTTTTGTGTCATTAGATGAACATTTAGGTCATTTTCGTCCTCCCTAGGATAATTCTTGTCCAATTATGGTTTCTAACAATTCTTGTGCATCCAATTGGTGTTTTTGTTTCATTGGATGAACAATTAGGTCATTTTCATCCTCCCTATGATAATTCTTGTCCAATTAGGGTTTTTAACCAATCTTGTGCATCCAATAGGTGTTTTGTGTCATTGGATGAATATTTAGGTCATTTTCGTCATCCCTACACTTAGTCTTGTCTAATTAGGGTTTTTAACCAATCTTGTGCATCCAATAAGTGTTTTGTATTATTGGATGAACATTTAGGTCATTTTCGTCCTCCCTACACTTTATCTTGTCCAATTAGGGTTTCTAACCAATCTTGTGCATCCAATAGGAGTTTTGTGTCATTGGATTAACACTTAGGTCTTTTTCGTCCTCCCTAGGCTAATTCTTATCCAATTAGGGTTTTTAACCAATCTTGTGCATCCAATAGTTGTGTTTGTGTCGTTGGATGAACATTTAGGTAATTTCCGTCCTCCCAACACTTAATCTTGTCCAATTAGGTTTTTTAACCAATCTTGGGCATCCAATAGGTGTTTTGTGTCATTGGATGAATATTTAGGTCATTTTCGTCCTCCCAACACTTAATCTTGTCCAATTAGGGTTTTTTACCAATCTTGTGCATCCAATAGGTGTTTTGTGTCATTGGATGAACATTTAGGTCATTTTCGTCGTCCCTACACTTAATCTTGTCCAATTTGGGTTTTTAACCAATCTTGTGCATCCAATAGGTGTTTTGTGTCATTGGATGAACATTTAGGTCATTTTCGTCCTCCCTACACTTTATCTTGTCCAATTAGGGATTCTAACCAATCTTGTTCATCTAGTTGGTGTTTTTGCGTCATTGGATGACCAATTAGGTCATTTTCGTCGTCCCTATACTTAATCTTGTCCAATTTGGGTTTTTAACCAATCTTGTGCATCCAATAGGTGTTTTGGGTCATTGGACGAACATTTAGGTAATTTTCGTCCTCCCTACATTTTATCTTGTCCAATTAGGGTTTCTAACCAATCTTGTTCATCCAGTTGGTGTTTTTGTGTCATCGGATGAGCAATTAGGTCATTTTCGTCCTCCCTATGATAATTCTTGTCCAATTAGGGTTTTTAACCAATCTTGTGCATCCAATAGGTGTTTTGTGTCATTGGATGAACATTTAGGTCATTTTCGTCCTCCCTACACTTAATCTTGTCCAATTAGGGTTTTTAACCAATCTTGTGCATCCAATAGGTGTTTTGTGTCATTGGATGAATATTTAGGTCATTTTCGTCCTCCCTACACTTTATCTTGTCCAATTAGGGTTTCTAACCAATCTTGTGCATCCAATAGGAGTTTTGTGTCATTGGATTAACACTTAGGTCTTTTTCGTCCTCCCTAGGCTAATTCTTATCCAATTAGGCTGTTTAACCAATCTTGTGCATCCAATAGTTGTGTTTGTGTCGTTGGATGAACATTTAGGTCATTTCCGTCCTCCCAACACTTAATCTTGTCCAATTAGGTTTTTTAACCAATCTTGTGCATCCAATAGGTGTTTTGTGTCATTGGATGAATATTTAGGTCATTTTCGTCCTCCCTACACTTTATCTTGTCCAATTAGGGTTTCTAACCAATCTTGTGCATCCAATAGGAGTTTTGTGTCATTGGATTAACACTTAGGTCTTTTTCGTCCTCCCTAGGCTAATTCTTATCCAATTAGGGTTTTTAACCAATCTTGTGCATCCAATAGGTGTTTTGTGTCATTGGATGAACATTTAGGTCATTTTCGTCCTCCCTACACTTAATCTTGTCCAATTAGGGTTTTTAACCAATCTTGTGCATCCAATACGTGTTTTGTGTCATTGGATGAACATTTACGTCATTTTCGTCCTCCCTACACTTTATCTTGTCCAATTAGGGTTTCTAACCAATCTTGTGCATCCGATAGGTGTTTTTGTGTCATTGGATGAACAATTAGGTCATTTTCGTCCTCCCTATGATAATTCTTGTCCAATTAGGGTTTTTAACCAATCTTGTGCATCCAATAGGTGTTTTGTGTCATTGGATGAACATTTTAGGTCATTTTCGTCCTCCCTACACGTTATCTTTTCCAATTAGGGTTTCTAACCAATCTTGTGCATCCAATTGGTGTTTTTGTGTCATTGGATGAACAATTAGGTCATTTTCGTCCTCCCTATGATAATTCTTGTCCAATTAGGGTTTTTAACCAATCTTGTGCATCCAATAGGTGTTTTGTGTCATTGGATGAACATTTAGGTCATTTTCGTCCTCCCTACACTTAATCTTGTTCAATTAGGGTCTCTAACCAATCTTGTGCATCCGACAGGTGTTTTTGTGTCATTGGATGAACAATTAGGTCATTTTCGTCCTCCCTAGGCTAATTCTTGTCCAATTAGGGTTTTTAACCTATCTTGTGCATCCAATAGGTGTTTTGTGTCATTGGATGAACACTTAGGTCATTTTCGTCCTCCCTACACTTTATCTTTTCCAATTAGGGTTTCTAACCAATCTTGTGCATCCAATTGGTGTTTTTGTGTCATTGGATGAACAATTAGGTCATTTTCGTCCTCCCTATGATAATTCTTGTCCAATTAGGGTTTTTAACCAATCTTGTGCATCCAATAGGTGTTTTGTGTCATTGGATGAACATTTAGGTCATTTTCGTCCTCCTTAGGCTAATTCTTATCCAATTAGGGTTTTTAACCAATCTTGTCCATCCAGTAGGTGTTTTGTGTTATTGGATGAACATTTAGGTCCTTTTCGTCCTCCCTACACTTAATCTTGTTCAATTAGGGTTTCTAACTAATCTTGTGCATCCGAGAGGTGTTTTTGTGTCATTGGATGAACAATTAGGTCATTTTCGTCCTCCCTAGGCTAATTCTTGTCCAATTAGGGTTTTTAACCAATCTTGTGCATCCAATAGGTGTTTTGTGTCATTAGATGAACACTTAGGTCATTTTCGTCCTCCCTACACTTTATCTTGTCCAATTAGGGTTTCTAACCAATCTTGTGCATCCAATTGGTGTTTTTGTGTCATTGGATGAACAATTAGGTCATTTTCGTCCTCCCTATGATAATTCTTGTCCAATTAGGGTTTTTAACCAATCTTGTGCATCCAGTAGGTGTTTTGTGTCATTGGATGAACATTTAGGTCATTTTCGTCCTCCTTAGGCTAATTCTTATCCAATTAGGGTTTTTAACCAATCTTGTGCATCCAATAGGTGTTTTGTGTCATTGGATGAACATTTAGGTCATTTTCGTGCTCCCTACACTTAATCTTGTTCAATTAGGGTTTCTAACCAATCTTGTGCATCCGATAGGTGTTTTTGTGTCATTGGATGAACATTTAGGTCATTTTCGTCCTCCCTACACTTATTCTTGTCCAATTAGGGTTTTTAACCAATCTTGTTCATTCAATAGGTGTGTTGTGTCATTGGATGAATATTTAGGTCATTTTCGTCCTCCCTATGATAATTCTTGTCCAATTAGGGTTTTTAACCAATCTTGTGCATCCAATAGGTGTTTTGTGTCATTGGATGAACATTTAGGTCATTTTCGTCCTCCCTACACTTAACCTTGTCCAATTAGGGTTTTTAACCAATCTTGTGCATCCAATAGGTGTTTTGTGTCATTGGATGAATATTTAGGTCATTTTCGTCATCCCTACACTTAATCTTGTCTAATTAGGGTTTTTAACCAATCTTGTGCATCCAATAAGTGTTTTGTGACATTGGATGAACATTTAGGTCATTTTCGTCCTCCCTACACTTTATCTTGTCCAATTAGGGTTTTTAACCAATCTTGTGCATCCAATAGGTGTTTTGTGTCATTGGATGAATATTTAGGTCATTTTCGTCCTCCCTACACTTAATCTTGTCCAATTAGGGTTTTTAACCAATCTTGTGCATCCAATAGGTATTTTGTGTCATTGGATGAACATTTAGGTCATTTTCGTCCTCCCTACACTTTATCTTATCCAATTAGGGTTTCTAACCAATCTTGTGCATCCAATTGGTGTTTTTGTGTCATTGGATGAACATTTAGGTCATTTTCGTCCTCCATAGGATAATTCTTGTCCAATTAGGGTTTCTAACAATTCTTGTGCATCCAATTGGTGTTTTTGTGTCATTGGATGAACAATTAGGTCATTTTCGTCCTCCCTATGATAATTCTTGTCCAATTAGGGTTTTTAACCAATCTTGTGCATCCAATAGGTATTTTGTGTCATTGGATGAACATTTAGGTCATTTTCGTCCTCCCTACACTTTATCTTATCCAATTAGGGTTTCTAACCAATCTTGTGCATCCAATTGGTGTTTTTGTGTCATTGAATGAACATTTAGGTCATTTTCGTCCTCCCTAGGATAATTCTTGTCCAATTAGGGTTTCTAACAATTCTTGTGCATCCAATTGGTGTTTTTGTGTCATTGGATGAACAATTAGGTCATTTTCGTCCTCCCTATGATAATTCTTGTCCAATTAGGGTTTTTAACCAATCTTGTGCATCCAATAGGTGTTTTGTGTCATTGGATGAATATTTACGTCATTTTCGTCCTCCCTACACTTAATCTTGTCCAAGTAGGGTTTTTAACCAATCTTGTGCATCCAATAGGTGTTTTGAGTCATTGGATGAATATTTAGGTCATTTTCGTCCTCCCTACACTTTATCTTGTCCAATTAGGGTTTCTAACCAATCTTGTGCATCCAATAGGAGTTTTGTGTCATTGGATTAACACTTAGGTCTTTTTCGTCCTCCCTAGGCTAATTCTTATCCAATTAGGGTTTTTAACCAATCTTGTGCATCCAATAGGTGTTTTGGGTCATTGGATGAACATTTAGGTCATTTTCGTCCTCCCTACATATGATCTTGTCCAATTAGGGTTTCTAACCAATCTTGTTCATCCAGTTGGTGTTTTTGTGTCATTGGATGAGCAATTAGGTCATTTTCGTCCTCCCTAGGCTAATTTTTGTCCAATTAGCGTTTTTAACCAATCTTGTGCATCCAATAGGTGTTTTGTGTCATTGGATGAACATTTAGGTCATTTTCGTCCTCCCTAGGCTAATTCTTATCCAATTAGGGTTTTTAACCAATCTTGTGCATCCAATAGGTGCTTTGTGTCATTGGATGAATATTTAGGTCATTTTCGTCCTCCTTACACTTAATCTTGTCCAATTAGGGTTTTTGACCAATCTTGTGCATCCAATAGGTGTTTTGTGTCATTGGATGAACATTTAGGTCATTTTCGTCCTCCCTACACTTTATCTTATCCAATTAGGGTTTCTAACCAATCTTGTGCATCCAATTGGTGTTTTTGTGTCATTGGATGAACATTTAGGTCATTTTCGTCCTCCCTACACTTAATCTTGTCCAATCTGGGTTTTTAACCAATCTTGTGCATCCAATAGGTGTTTTGGGTCATTGGATGAACATTTAGGTAATTTTCGTCCTCCATACATTTGATCTTGTCCAATTAGGGTTTCTAACCAATCTTGTGCATCCAGTTGGTGTTTTTGTGTCATTGGATGAACAATTAGGTCATATTCGTCCTCCCTAGGATAATTCTTGTCCAATTAGGGTTTTTAACCAATCTTGTGCATCCAATAGGTGTTTTGTGTCATTGGATGAACATTTAGGTCATTTTCGTCCTCCCTACACTTTATCTTATCCAATTAGGGTTTCTAACCAATCTTGTGCATCCAATTGGTGTTTTTGTGTCATTGGATGAACATTTAGGTCATTTTCGTCCTCCCTAGGATAATTCTTGTCCAATTAGGGTTTCTAACAATGCTTGTGCATCCAATTGGTGTTTTTGTGTCATTGGATGAACAATTAGGTCATTTTCGTCCTCCCTATGATAATTCTTGTCCAATTAGGGTTTTTAACCAATCTTGTGCATCCAGTAGGTGTTTTGTGTCATTGGATGAACATTTAGGTCATTTTCGTCCTCCATACACTTAATCTTGTCCAATTAGGGTTTTTAACCAATCTTGTGCATCCAATAGGTGTTTTGTGTCATTGGATGAATATTTAGGTCATTTTCGTCATCCCTACACTTAATCTTGTCTAATTAGGGTTTTTAACCAATCTTGTGCATCCAATAAGTGTTTTGTGTCATTGGATGAACATTTAGGTCATTTTCGTCCTCCCTACACTTTATCTTGTCCAATTAGGGTTTCTAACCAATCTTGTGCATCCAATAGGAGTTTTGTGTCATTGGATTAACACTTAGGTCTTTTTCATCCTCCCTAGGCTAATTCTTATCCAATTAGGGTTTTTAACCAATCTTGTGCATCCAATAGTTGTGTTTGTGTCGTTGGATGAACATTTAGGTCATTTCCGTCCTCTCAACACTTAATCTTGTCCAATTAGGTTTTTTAACCAATCTTGGGCATCCAATAGGTGTTTTGTGTCATTGGATGAATATTTAGGTCATTTTCGTCCTCCCAACACTTAATCTTGTCCAATTAGGGTTTTTGACCAATCTTGTGCATCCAATAGGTGTTTTGTGTCATTGGATGAACATTTAGGTCATTTTCGTCGTCCCTACACTTAATCTTGTCCAATTTGGGTTTTTAACCAATCTTGTGCATCCAATAGGTGTTTTGGGTCATTGGATGAACATTTAGGTCATTTTCGTCCTCCCTACATTTTATCTTGTCCAATTAGGGATTCTAACCAATCTTGTTCATCTAGTTGGTGTTTTTGTGTCATTGGATGACCAATTAGGTCATTTTCGTCCTCCCTAGGATAATTCTTGTCCAATTAGGGTTTTTAACCAATCTTGTGCATCCAATAGTTTTGTTTGTGTCGTTGGATGAACATTTAAGTCATTTCCGTCCTCCCAACACTTAATGTTGTCCAATTAGGTTTTTTAACCAATCTTGTGCGTCCAATAGGTGTTTTGTGTCATTGGATGAATATTTAGGTCATTTTCGGCCTCCCTACACTTAATCTTGTCCAGTTAGGGTTTTTAACCAATCTTGTGCATCCAATAGGTGTTTTGTGTCATTGGATGAACATTTAGGTCATTTTCGTCCTCCCTACACTTTATCTTATCCAATTAGGGTTTCTAACCAATCTTGTGCATCCAATTGGTGTTTTGTGTCATTGGATGAACATTTAGGTCATTTTCGTCCTCCCTACACTTTATCTTATCCAATTAGGGTTTCTAACCAATCTTGTGCATCCAATTGGTGTTTTTGTGTCATTGGATGAACATTTAGGTCATTTTCGTCCTCCCTAGGATAATTCTTGTCCAATTAGGGTTTCTAACAATGCTTGTGCATCCAATTGGTGTTTTTGTGTCATTGGATGAACAATTAGGTCATTTTCATCCTCCCTATGATAATTCTTCTCCAATTAGGGTTTTTAACCAATCTTGTGCATCCAATAGGTGTTTTGTGTCATTGGATGAACATTTAGGTCATTTTCGTCCTCCCTACACTTAATCTTGTCCAATTAGGGTTTTTAACCAATCTTGTGCATCCAATACGTGTTTTGTGTCATTGGATGAATATTTAGGTCATTTTCGTCATCCCTCCACTTAATCTTGTCTAATTAGGGTTTTTAACCAATCTTGTGCATCCAATAAGTGTTTTGTGTCATTGGATGAACATTTAGGTCATTTTCGTCCTCCCTACACTTTATCTTGTCCAATTAGGGTTTCTAACCAATCTTGTGCATCCAATAGGAGTTTTGTGTCATTGGATTAACACTTAGGTCTTTTTCGTCCTCCCTAGGCTAATTCTTATCCAATTAGGGTTTTTAACCAATCTTGTGCATCCAATAGTTGTGTTTGTGTCGTTGGATGAACATTTAGGTCATTTCCGTCCTCCCAACACTTAATCTTGTCCAATTAGGTTTTTTAACCAATCTTGGGCATCCAATAGGTGTTTTGTGTCATTGGATGAATATTTAGGTCATTTTCGTCCTCCCTACACTTAATCTTTTCCAATTAGGGATTTTGACCAATCTTGTGCACCCAATAGGTGTTTTGTGTCATTGGATGAACATTTAGGTCATTTTCGTCGTCCCTACACTTAATCTTGTCCAATTAGGGTTTTTAACCAATCTTGTGCATCCAATAGGTGTTTTGGGTCATTGGATGAACATTTAGGTCCTTTTCGTCCTCCCTACATTTTATCTTGTCCAATTAGGGTTTCTAACCAATCTTGTTCATCCAGTTGGTGTTTTTGTGTCATTGGATGAGCAATTAGGTCATTTTCGTCCTCCCTAGGATAATTCTTGTCCAATTAGGGTTTTTCACCAATCTTGTGCATCCAATAGTTGTGTTTGTGTTGTTGGATGAACATTTAGGTCATTTCCGTCCTCCCAACACTTAATCTTGTCCAATTAGGTTTTTTAACCAATCTTGTGTGTCCAATAGTTGTGTTTGTGTCATTGGATGAATATTTAGGTCATTTTCGGCCTCCCTACACTTAATCTTATCCAGTTAGGGTTTTTAACCAATCTTGTGCATCCAATTGGTGTTTTGTGTCATTGGATGAACATTTAGGTCATTTTCGTCCTCCCTACACTTTATGTTATCCAATTCGGGTTTCTAACCAATCTTGTGCATCCAATAGGTGTTTTGGGTCATTGGATGAACATTTAGGTCATTCTCGTCCTCCCTACATTTTATCTTGTCCAATTAGGGTTTCTAACCAATCTTGTTCATCCAGTTGGTGTTTTTGTGTCATTGGATGAGCAATTAGGTCATTTTCGTCCTCCCTATGATAATTCTTGTCCAATTAGGATTTTTAACCAATCTTGTGCATCCAGTAGGTGTTTTGTGTCATTGGATGAACATTTAGGTCATTTTCGTCCTCCCTACACTTAATCATGTCCAATTAGGGTTTTTAACCAATCTTGTGCATCCAATAGGTGTTTTGGGTCATTGGATGAACATTTAGGTGATTTTCGTCGTCCCTACACTTAATCTTGTCCAATTTGGGTATTAAACCAATCTTGTGCATCCAATAGGTGTTTTGGGTCATTGGATGAACATTTAGGTCATTTTCGTCCTCCCTAGGATAATTCTTGTCCAATTAGGGTTTCTAACAATTCTTGTGCATCCAATTGGTGTTTTTGTGTCATTGGATGAACAATTAGGTCATTTTCGTCCTCCCTATGATAATTCTTGTCCAATTAGGGTTTTTAACCAATCTTGTGCATCCAATAGGTGTTTTGTGTCATTGGATGAACATTTAGGTCATTTTCGTCCTCCCTACACTTAATCTTGTCCAATTAGGGTTTTTAACCAATCTTGTGCATCCAATAGGTGTTTTGTGTCATTGGATGAATATTTAGGTCATTTTCGTCATCCCTACACTTAATCTTGTCTAATTAGGATTTTTAACCAATCTTGTGCATCCAATAAGTGTTTTGTGTCATTGGATGAACATTTAGGTCATTTTCGTCCTCCCTACACTTTATCTTGTCCAATTAGGGTTTCTAACCAATCTTATGCATGCAATAGGAGTTTTGTGTCATTGGATTAACACTTAGGTCTTTTTCGTCCTCCCTAGGCTAATTCTTATCCAATTAGGATTTTTAACCAATCTTGTGCATCCAATAGTTGTGTTTGTGTCGTTGGATGAACATTTAGGTCATTTCCGTCCTCCCAACACTTAATCTTGTCCAATTAGGTTTTTTAACCAATCTTGGGCATCCAATAGGTGTTTTATGTCATTTGATGAATATTTAGGTCATTTTCGTCCTCCCTACACTTAATCTTGTCCAATTAGGTTTTTTGACCAATCTTGTGCATCCAATAGGTGTTTTGTGTAATTGGATGAACATTTAGGTCATTTTCGTCGTCCCTACACTTAATCTTGTCCAATTTGGGTTTTTAACCAATCTTGTGCATCCAATAGGTGTTTTGGGTCATTGGATGAACATTTAGGTCATTTTCGTCCTCCCTACATTTTATCTTGTCCAATTAGGGATTCTAACCAATCTTGTTCATCCAGTTGGTGTTTTTGTGTCATTGGATGAGCAATTAGGTCATTTTCGTCCTCCCTAGGATAATTCTTGTCCAATTAGGGTTTTTAACCAATCTTGTGCATCCAATAGTTTTGTTTGTGTCGTTGGATGAACATTTAGGTCATTTTCGTCCTCCCAACACTTAATCTTGTCCAATTAGGTTTTTTAACCAATCTTGTGCGTCCAATAGGTGTTTTGTGTCATTGGAAGAATATTTAGGTCATTTTCGGCCTCCCTACACTTAATCTTGTCCAGTTAGGGTTTTTAACCAATCTTGTGCATCCAATAGGTGTTTTGTGTCATTGGATGAACATTTAGGTCATTTTCGTCGTCCCTACACTTAATCTTGTCCAATTAGGGTTTTTAACCAATCTTGTGCATCCAGTTGGTGTTTTTGTGTCATTGGATGAGCAATTAGGTCATTTTCGTCCTCCCTATGATAATTCTTGTCCAATTAGGGTTTTTAACCAATCTTGTGCATCCAATAGGTGTTTTGTGTCATTGGATGAACATTTAGGTCATTTTCGTCGTCCCTACACTTAATCTTGTCCAATTAGGGTTTTTAACCAATCTTGTGCATCCAATAGGTGTTTTGTGTCATTGGATGAACATTTAGGTCATTTTCGTCCTCCCTACACTTTATCTTGTCCAATTAGGGTTTTTAACCAATCTTGTGCATCCAATAGGTGTTTTGTATCATTGGACGAATATTTAGGTCATTTTCGTCATCCCTACACTTAATCTTGTCTAATTAGGGTTTTTAACCAATCTTGTGCATCCAATAAGTGTTTTGTGTCATTGGATGAACATTTAGGTCATTTTCGTCCTCCCTACACTTTATCTTGTCCAATTAGGGTTTCTAACCAATCTTGTGCATCCAATAGGTGTTTTGTGTCATTGGATTGACACTTACGTCTTTTTCGTCCTCCCTAGGCTAATTCTTATCCAATTAGGGTTTTTAACCAATCTTGTGCATCCAATAGTTGTGTTTGTGTCGTTGGATGAACATTTAGGTCATTTTCGTCCTCCCAACACTTAATCTTGTCCAATTAGGTTTTTTAACCAATCTTGTGCAACCAATAGGTGTTTTGTGTCATTGGATGAATATTTAGGTCATTTTCGTCCTCCCTACACTTAATCTTGTCCAATTAGGGTTTTTGACCAATCTTGTGCATCCAATAGGTGTTTTGTGTCATTGGATGAACATTTAGGTCATTTTCGTCGTCCCTACACTTAATCTTGTCCAATTTGGGTTTTTAACTAATCTTGTGCATCCAATAGGTGTTTTGGGTCATTAGATGAACATTTAGGTCATTTTCGTCCTCCCTACATTTTATCTTGTCCAATTAGGGTTTCTAACCAATCTTGTTCATCCAGTTTGTGTTTTTGTGTCATTGGATGAGCAATTAGGTCATTTTCGTCCTCCCTAGGATAATTCTTGTCCAATTAGTGTTTTTAACCAATCTAGTGGATCCAATAGGTGTTTTGTGTCATTGGATGAACATTTAGGTCATTTTCGTCCTCCCTACACTTAATCTTGTCCAATTAGGGTTTTTGACCAATCTTGTGCATCCAATAGGTGTTTTGTGTCATTGGATGAACATTTAGGTCATTTTCGTCGTCCCTACACTTAATCTTGTCCAATTTGGGTTTTTAACCAATCTTGTGCATCCAATAGGTGTTTTGGGTCATTGGATGAACATTTAGGTCATTTTCGTCCTCCCTACATTTTATCTTGTCCAATTAGGGTTTCTAACCAATCTTGTTCATCCAGTTGGTGTTTTTGTGTCATTGGATGAGCAATTAGGTCATTTTCGTCCTCCCTATGATAATTCTTGTCCAATTAGGATTTTTAACCAATCTTGTGCATCCAATAGGTGTTTTGTGTCATTGGATGAACATTTAAGTCATTTTCGTCCTCCCTACACTTAATCTTGTCCAATTAGGGTTTTTAACCAATCTTGTGCATCCAATAGGTGTTTTGTGTCATTGGATGAACATTTAGGTCATTTTCGTCCTCCCTACACTTAATCTTGTCCAATTAGGGTTTTTAACCAGTCTTGTGCATCCAATAGGTGTTTTGTGTCATTGGAAGAACATTTAGGTCATTTTCGTATTTTCGTCCTCCCTACACTTAATCTTGTCCAATTACGGTATTTAACAAATCTTGTGCATCCAATAGGTGTTTTGTGTCATTGGATGAATATTTAGGTCATTTTCGTCCTCCACACACTTAATCTTGTCCAATTTGGGTTTTTAACCAATCTTGTGCATCCAATGGGTGTTTTTGTGTCATTGGATGAACAATTAGGTCATTTTCGTCCTCCCTACACTTAATCTTGTCCAATTAGGGTTTTTAACCAATCTTGTGCATCCAATAGGTGTTTTGTGTCATTGGATGAACATCTAGGTCATTTTCGTCCTCCCTACACTTAATCTTGCCCAATTAGTGTTTTTAACCAATCTTGTGCATCCAATAGGTGTTTTTGTGTCATTGGATCAATATTAAGGCCATTTTCGTCCTCCCTACACTTAATCTTGTCCAATTAGGGTTTTTAACCAATCTTGTGCATCCAATAGGTGTTTTGTGTCATTGGATGAACATTTAGATCATTTTCGTCCTCCCTACACTTAATGTTGTCCGATTAGGGTTTTTAACCAATCTTGTGCATCCAATGGGTGTTTTTGTGTCATTGGATGAACAATTAGGTCATTTTCGTCCTCCCTACACTTAATCTTGTCCAATTAGGGTTTTTAACCAATCTTGTGCATCCAATAGGTGTTTTGTGTCATTGGATGAACATTTAGGTCATTTTCGTCCTCCCTACACTTACTCTTGTCCAATTAGGGTTTTTAACCAATCTTGTGCATCCAATAGGTGTTTTGTGTCATTGGATGAACATTTAGGTCATTTTCGTCCTCCCTAGGCTAATTCTTGTCCAATTAGGGTTTTTAACCAATCTTGTGCATCCAATAGGTGTTTTGTGTCATTGGATGAACAATTAGGTCATTTTCGTCCTCCCTAAACTTAATCTTGTCCACTTAGGGTTTCTAACCAATGTTGTGCACCCAATAGGTGTTTTGTGTCATTGGATGAACATTTAGGTCATTTTCGTCCTCCCTACACTTAATCTTGTCCAATTAGGGTTTTTAACCAATCTTGTGCATCCAATAGGTGTTTTGTGTCATTGGATGAACATTTAGGTCATTTTCGTCCTCCCTACACTTAGTCTTGTCCAATTAGGGTTTTTAACCAATCTTGTGCATCCAATAGGTGTTTTGTGTCATTGGATGAACATTTAGGTCATTTTCGTCCTCCCTACACTTAATCTTGTCCAATTAGGGTTTTTAACCAATCTTGTGCATCCATTAGGTGTTTTTCTGTCATTGGATGAACATTTAGGTCATTTTCGTCCTCCCTACACTTAATCTTGTCCAATTAGGCTTTTTAACCAATCTTGTGCATCCATTAGGTGTTTTTGTTTCATTGGATGAACATTTAGGTCATTTTCGAACTCCCTAGGCTAATTCTTGTCCAATTAGGGTTTTTAACCAATCTTGTGCATCCATTAGGTGTTTTTCTGTCATTGGATGAACATTTAGGTCATTTTTGTCCTCCCTAGGCTAATTCTTGTCCATTTAGGGTTTTTAACCAATCTTGTCAATCCAATAGGTGTTTTGTGTCATTGGATGAACTTTTAGGTCGTTTTTCATCCTCCCTAGGCTTATGCTTGTCCAATTAGGGTTTCTAACCAATCTTGTGCATCCAATAGTTGTGTTTCTGTCGTTGGATGAACAATTAGGTCATTTTCGACCTCCCTAGGCTTATGCTTGTCAAATTAGGGTTTCTAACCAATCTAGTGCATCCAATAGTTGTGTTTGTGTCATTGGATGAACAATTAGGTCATTTTCGACCTCCCTAGCCTTATTCTTGTCCAAGTAGGGTCTCTAACCAATCTTGTGCATGCAATAGGTGTGTTTGTGTCATTGGATGAACAATTAAGTGATATTCGTCCTCCCTAGGTTCATTCTTGTCCAATTAGGGTTTTTAACCAATCTTGTGCATCCATTAGGTGTTTTTGTGTCATTGGATGAACATTTAGGTCATTTTCGTCCTCCCTACACTTAATCTTGTCCAATTAGGGTTTTTAACCAATCTTGTGCATCCAATAGGTGTTTTGTGTCATTGGATGAACATTTAGGTCATTTTCGTCCTCCCTACACTTAATCTTGTCCAATTAGGGTTTTTAACCAATCTTGTGCATCCATTAGGTGTTTTTCTGTCATTGGATGAACATTTAGGTCATTTTCGTCCTCCCTACACTTAATCTTGTCCAATTAGGGATTTTAACCAATTTTGTGCATTCAATAGGTGTTTTGTCTCATTGGATGAACAATTAGGTCATTTTCGTCGTCCCTACAATTAATGTAATCCAATTTGCCTTTTTAACCAATCTTGTGCATCCATTAGGTGTTTTTGTGTCATTGGATGAACATTTAGGTCATTTTCGAACTCCCTAGGCTAATTCTTGTCCAATTAGGGTTTTTAACCAATCTTGTGCATCCATTAGGTGTTTTCCTGTCATTGGATGAAGATTTAGGTCATTTTCGTCCTCCCTACACTTAATCTTGTCCAATTAGGGTTTTTAACCAATCTTGTGCATCCATTAGGTGTTTTTGTGTCATTGGATGAACATTTAGGTCATTTTCGAACTCCCTAGGCTAATTCTTGTCCAATTAGGGTTTTTAACCAATCTTGTGCATCCATTAGGTGTTTTTGTGTCATTGGATGAACGTATAGGTCATTTTTGTCCTCCCTAGGCTAATTCTTGTCCAATTAGGGTTTTTAACCAATCTTGTGCATCCATTAGGTGTTTTTGTGTCATTGGATGAACATTTAGGTCATTTTTGTCCTCCCTAGGCTAATTCTTGTCCATTTAGGGTTTTTAACCAATCTTGTCAATCCAATAGGTGTTTTGTGTCATTGGATGAACTTTTAGGTCGTTTTTCATCCTCCCTAGGCTTATGCTTGTCCAATTAGGGTTTCTAACCAATCTTGTGAATCCAATAGTTGTGTTTCTGTCGTTGGATGAACAATTAGGTCATTTTCGAACCAATCTAGTGCATCCAATAGTTGTGTTTGTGTCATTGGATGAACAATTAGGTGATTTTCGACCTCCCTAGCCTTATTCTTGTCCAACTAGGGTCTCTAACCAATCTTGTGCATGCAATAGGTGTGTTTGTGTCATTGGATGAACAATTAAGTGATATTCGTCCTCCCTAGGTTAATTCTTGTCCAATTAGGGTTTTTAACCAATCTTGTGCATCCATTAGGTGTTTTTGTGTCATTGGATGAACATTTAGGTCATTTTCGTCCTCCCTACACTTAATCTTGTCCAATTAGGGTTTTTAACCAATCTTGTGCATCCAATAGGTGTTTTGTGTCATTGGATGAACATTTAGGTCATTTTCGTCCTCCCTACACTTAATCTTGTCCAATTAGGGTTTTTAACCAATCTTGTGCATCCAATAGGTGTTTTGTGTCATTGGATGAATATTTAGGTCATTTTCGTCATCCCTACACTTAATCTTGTCAAATTAGGGTTTTTAACCAATGTTGTGCATCCAATAAGTGTTTTGTGTCATTGGATTAACACTTAGGTCTTTTTCGTCCTCCCTAGGCTAATTCTTATCCAATTAGGGTTTTTAACCAATCTAGTGCATCCAATAGTTGTGTTTGTGTCGTTGGATGAACATTTAGGTCATTTCCGTCCTCCCAACACTTAATCTTGTCCAATAAGGTTTTTTAACCAATCTTGTGCATCCAATAGGTGTTTTGTGTCATTGGATGAATATTTAGGTCATTTTCGTCATCCCTACACTTTATCTTGTCCAATTAGGGTTTCTATACAATCTTTTGCATCCAATAGGTGTTTTGTGTCATTGGATGAATAATTTGGTCATTTTCGTCATCCCTACACTTAATCTTGTCTAATTAGGGTTTTTAACCAATCTTGTGCATCCAATAAGTGTTTTGTGTCATTGGATGAACATTTAGGTCATTTCCGTCCTCCCAACACTTAATCTTGTCCAATTAGGTTTTTTAACCAATCTTGGGCATCCAATAGGTGTTTTGTGTCATTGGATGAATATTTAGGTCATTTTCGTCCTCCCTACACTTAATCTTGTCCAATTAGGGTTTTTGACCAATCTTGTGCATCCAATAGGTGTTTTGTGTCATTGGATGAACATTTAGGTCATTTTCGTCGTCCCTACACTTAATCTTGTCCAATTTGGGTTTTTAACCAATCTTGTGCATCCAATAGGTGTTTTGGGTCATTGGATGAACATTTAGGTCCTTTTCGTCCTCCCTACATTTTATCTTGTCCAATTAGGGTTTCTAACCAATCTTGTTCATCCAATTGGTGTTTTTGTGTCATTGGATGAGCAATTAGGTCATTTTCGTCCTCCCTAGGATAATTCTTGTCCAATTAGGGTTTTTAACCAATCTTGTGCATCCAATAGTTGTGTTTGTGTCGTTGGATGAACATTTAGGTCATTTCCGTCCTCCCAACACTTAATCTTGTCCAATTAGGTTTTTTAACCAATCTTGTGCGTCCAATAGGTGTTTTGTGTCATTGGATGAATATTTAGGTCATTTTCGGCCTCCCTACACTTAATCTTGTCCAGTTAGGGTTTTTAACCAATCTTGTGCATCCAATAGGTGTTTTGTGTCATTGGATGAACATTTAGGTCATTTTCGTCCTCCCTACACTTTATGTTATCCAATTAGGGTTTCTAACCAATCTTGTGCATTCAATTGGTGTTTTGTGTCATTGGATGAACATTAAGGTCATTTTCGTCGTCCCTACACTTAATCTTGTCCAATTTGGGTTTTTAACCAATCTTGTGCATCCAATAGGTGTTTTGGGTCATTGGATGAACATTTAGGTCATTTTCGTCCTCCCTACATTTTATCTTGTCCAATTAGGGTTTCTAACCAATCTTGTTCATCCAGTTGGTGTTTTTGTGTCATTGGATGAGCAATTAGGTCATTTTCGTCCTCCCTATGATAATTCTTGTCCAATTAGGATTTTTAACCAATCTTGTGCATCCAATAGGTGTTTTGTGTCATTGGATGAACATTTAAGTCATTTTCGTCCTCCCTACACTTAATCTTGTCCAATTAGGGTTTTTAACCAATCTTGTGCATCCAATAGGTGTTTTGTGTCATTGGATGAACATTTAGGTCATTTTCGTCCTCCCTACACTTAATCTTGTCCAAATAGTGTGTTTAACCAATCTTGTGCATCCAATAGGTGTTTTTGTGTCATTGGATCAATATTTAGGCCATTTTCGTCCTCCCTACACTTAATCTTGTCCAATTAGGGTTTTTAACCAATCTTGTGCATCCAATAGGTGTGTTGTGTCATTGGATGAACAATTAGGTCATTTCTATCCTCCCTAGGCTAAATCTTGTCCAATTAGGGTTTTTAACCAATCTTGTGCATCCAATAGGTGTTTTGTGTCATTGGATGAACATTTAGGTCATTTTCGTCCTCCCTACACTTAATCTTGTCCAATTAGGGTTTTTAACCAATCTTGTGCATCCAATAGGTGTTTTGTGTCATTGGATGAACATTTAGGTCATTTTCGTCCTCCCTACACTTAATGTAGTGCAATTAGGATTTTTTTAACTAATCTTGTGCATCCAATAGGTGTTTTGTGTCATTGGATGAACAATTAGGTAATTTTCGTCCTCCCTAAACTTAATCTTGTCCAATTAGGGTTTCTAACCAATGTTGTGCATCCAATAGGTGTTTTGTGTCATTGGATGAACATTTAGGTCATTTTCATCCTCCCTAGGCTAATTCTTGTCCAATTAGGGTTTTTAACCAATCTTGTGCATCCAATAGGTGTTTTGTGTCATTGGATGAACATTTAGGTCATTTTCGTCCTCCCTACACTTAATCTTGTCCAATTAGGATTTTTAACCAATCTTGTGTATCCAATAGTTGTTTTTGTGTCATTGGACGAATATTTATGTCATTTTCGTCCTCCCTACACTTAATCTTGTCCAATTAGGATTTTTAACCAATCTTGTGCATCCAATAGGTGTTTTTGTGTCATTGAATGAACATTTAGGTCATTTTCATCCTCCATAGGCTTATGCTTGTCCAATTAGGGTTTCTAACCAATCTTGTGCATCCAATAGGTGTTTTTGTGTCATTGGATGAACAATTAGGTCATTTTCGTCCTCCCTAGGCTAATTCTTGTCCAATTAGGGTTTTTAACCAATCTTGTGCATCCAATAGGTGTTTTGTGTCATTGGATGAACATTTAAGTCATTTTCGTCCTCCCTACACTTAATCTTGTCCAATTAGGGTTTTTAACCAATCTTGTGCATCCAATAGGTGTTTTTGTGTCATTGGATGAATATTTAGGTCATTTTCGTCCTCCATACACTTAATCTTGTCCAATTAGGGTTTTTAACCAATCTTGTGCATCCAATAGGTGTTTTTGTGTCATCGGATAAACATTTAGGTCATTTTCATCCTCCCTAGGCTTATGCTTGTCCAATTAGGGTTTCTAACCAATCTTGTGCATCCAATAGGTGTTTTTGTGTCATTGGATGAACAATTAGGTCATTTTCGTCCTCCCTAGGCTAATTCTTGTCCAATTAGGGTTTTTAACCAATCTTGTGCATCCAATAGGTGTTTTGTGTCATTGGATGCACATTTAGGTCATTTTCGTCCTCCCTACACTTAATCTTGTCCAATTAGGGTTTTTAACCAATCTTGTGCATCCAATAGGTGTTTTGTGTCATTGGATGAATATTTAGGTCATTTTCGTCATCCCTACACTTAATCTTGTCTAATTAGGGTTTTTAACCAATCTTGTGCATCCAATAAGTGTTTTGTGTCATTGGATGAACATTTAGGTCATTTTCGTCCTCCCTACACTTTATCTAGTCCAATTAGGGTTTCTAACCAATCTTGTGCATCCAATAGGAGTTTTGTGTCATTGGATTGACACTTACGTCTTTTTCGTCCTCCCTAGGCTAATTCTTATCCAATTAGGGTTTTTAACCAATCTTGTGCATCCAATAGTTGTGTTTGTGTCGTTGGATGAACATTTAGGTCATTTTCGTCCTCCCAACACTTAATCTTGTCCAATTAGGTTTTTTAACCAATCTTGTGCATCCAATAGGTGTTTTGTGTCATTGGATGAACATTTAGGTCATTTTCGTCGTCCCTACACTTAATCTTGTCCAATTTGGGTTTTTAACCAATCTTGTGCATCCAATAGGTGTTTTGGATCATTGGATGAACATTTAGGTCATTTTCGTCCTCCCTACATTTTATCTTGTCCAATTAGGGTTTCTAACCAATCTTGTTCATCCAGTTGGTGTTTTTGTGTCATTGGATGAGCAATTAGGTCATTTTCGTCCTCCCTAGGATAATTCTTGTCCAATTAGGGTTTTTAACCAATCTTGTGCATCCAATAGTTGTGTTTGTGTCGTTGGATGAACATTTAGGTCATTTCCGTCCTCCCAACACTTAATCTTGTCCAATTAGGTTTTTTAACCAATCTTGTGCATCCAATAGGTGTTTTTTGTCATTGGATGAATATTTAGGTCATTTTCGTCCTCCCTACACTTAATCTTGTCCAATTAGGGTTTTTGACCAATCTTGTGCATCCAATAGGTGTTTTGTGTCATTGGATGAACATTTAGGTCATTTTCGTCCTCCCTACACTTTATCTTATCCAATTAGGGTTTCTAACCAATCTTGTGCATCCAATTGGTGTTTTTGTGTCATTGGATGAACATTTAGGTCATTTTCGTCCTCCCTAGGCTAATTCTTGTCCAATTAGGGTTTTTAACCAATCTTGTGCATCCAATAGGTGTTTTGTGTCATTGGATGAACATTTAAGTCATTTTCGTCCTCCCTACACTTAATCTTGTCCAATTAGGGTTTTTAACCAATCTTGTGCATCCAATAGGTGTTTTGTGTCATTGGATGAACATTTAGGTCATTTTCGTCCTCCCTAGGCTAATTCTTATCCAATAAGGGTTTTTAACCAATCTTGTGCATCCAATTGGTGTTTTTCTGTCATTGGATGAACAATTAGGTCATTTTCGTCTTCCCTAGGCTAATTCTTGTCGAATTAGGGTTTTTAACCAATCTTGTGTATCCAATAGGTGTTTTGTATCATTGGACGAATATTTACGTCATTTTCGTCCTCCCTAAACTTAACCTTGTCCAATTAGGGTTTCTAACCAATCTTGTGCATCCAATAGGTGTGTTTGTGTCATTGGATGAACAATTAGGTCATTTTCGTTCTCCCTAGGATAATTCTTGTCTAATTAGGGTTTTTAACCAATCTTGTGCATCCAATAGGTGTTTTGTGTCATTGGATGAACATTTAGGTCATTTTCGTCCTCCCTACACTTAATCTTGTCCAATTAGGGTTTTTAACCAATCTTGTGCATCCAATAGGTGTTTTGTGTCATTGGATGAATATTTAGGTCATTTTCGTCATCCCTACACTTAATCTTGTCTAATTAGGGTTTTTAACCAATCTTGTGCATCCAATAAGTGTTTTGTGTCATTGGATGAACATTTAGGTCATTTTCGTCCTCCCTACACTTTATCTTGTCCAATTAGGGTTTTTAACCAATCTTGTGCATCCAATAGGTGTTTTTGTGTCATTGGATGAACAATTAGGTCATTTTCGTCCTCCCTACACTTAATCTTGTCTAATTAGGGTTTTTAACCAATCTTGTGTATCCAATTGGTGTTTTTGTGTAATTGGATGAACAATTAGATCATTTTCGTCCCCCCTAGGATAATTCTTGTCCAATTAGGGTTTTTAACCAATCTTGTGCATCCAATAGGTGTTTTGTATCATTGGACGAATATTTACATCATTTTCGTTCTCCCTACACTTAATCTTGTCCAATTTTGGTTTTTAACCAATCTTATGCATCCAATAGGTGTTTTGGGTCATTGGATGAGCATTTAGGTCATTTTCGTCCTCCCTACACTTTATCTTGTCCAATTTGGGTTTCTAACAATTCTTCTGCATCCAATTGGTGTTTTTGTGTCATTGGATGAACAATTAGGTCATTTTCGTCCTCCCTATGATAATTCTTGTCCAATTAGGGTTTTTAACCAATCTTGTGCATCCAATAGGTGTTTTGTGTCATTGGATGAACATTTTAGGTTATTTTCGTCCTCCCTACACTTTATCTTTTCCAATTAGGGTTTCTAACCAATCTTGTGCATCCAATTGGTGTTTTTGTGTCATTGGATGAACAATTAGGTCATTTTCGTCCTCCCTATGATAATTCTTGTCCAATTAGGATTTTTAACCAATCTTGTGCATCCAATAGGTGTTTTGTGTCATTGGATGAACATTTAGGTCATTTTCGTCCTCCCTACACTTAATCTTGTCCAATTAGGGTTTTTAACCAATCTTGTGCATCCAATAGGTGTTTTGTGTCATTGGATGAACATTTAGGTCATTTTCGTCCTCCCTACACTTTATCTTATCCAATTTGGGTTTTTAACCAATCTTGTGCATCCAATAGGTGTTTTGGGTCATTGGATGAACATTTAGGTCATTTTCGTCCTCCCTAGGATAATTCTTGTCCAATTAGGGTTTTTAACCAATCTTGTGCATCCAATAGGTGTTTTGTGTCATTGGATGAACATTTAGGTCATTTTCGTCCTCCCTACACTTAATCTTGTCCAATTAGGGTTTTTAACCAATCTTGTGCATCCAATAGGTGTTTTGTGTCATTGGATGAATATTTATGTCATTTTCGTCATCCCTACACTTAATCTTGTCTAATTAGGGTTTTTAACCAATGTTGTGCATCCAATAAGTGTTTTGTGTCATTGGATGAACATTTAGGTCATTTTCGTCCTCCCTACACTTTATCTTGTCCAATTAGGGTTTCTAACCAATCTTGTGCATCGAAAAGGAGTTTTGTGTCATTGGATTAACACTTAGGTCTTTTTCGTCCTCGCTAGGCTAATTCTTATCCAATTAGGGGTTTTAACCAATCTAGTGCATCCAATAGTTGTGTTTGTGTCGTTGGATGAACATTTAGGTCATTTCCGTCCTCCCAACACTTAATCTTGTCCAATAAGGTTTTTTAACCAATCTTGTGCATCCAATAGTTGTGTTTGTGTCGTTGGATGAACATTTAGGTCATTACCGTCCTCCCAACACTTAATCTTGTCCAATTAGGTTTTTTAACCAAT
>JBBPBS010000141.1:456723-467356 GCA_037974835.1 Cicer judaicum
AACATTTAGGTCATTTTCGTCCTCCCTACACTTTATCTTGTCCAATTAGGGTTTCTAACCAATCTTGTGCATCCAATAGGAGTTTTGTGTCATTGGATTAACACTTAGGACTTTTTCGTCCTCCGTAGGCTAATTCTTACCCAATTAGGGTTTTTAACCAATCTTGTGCATCCAATAGTTGTATTTGTGTCGTTGGATGAACAATTAGGTCATTTTCGTCCTCCCTATGATAATTCTTGTCCAATTAGGGTTTTTAACCAATCTTGTGCATCCAATAGGTGTTTTGTGTCATTGGATGAATATTTAGGTCATTTTCGTCATCCCTACACTTAATCTTGTCTAATTAGGGTTTTTAACCAATCTTGTGCATCCAATTGGTGTTTTTCTGTCATTGGATGAACAATTAGGTCATTTTCGTCTTCCCTAGGCTAATTCTTGTCGAATTAGGGTTTTTAACCAATCTTGTGCATCCAATAGGTGTTTTGTATCATTGGACGAATATTTACGTCATTTTAGTCCTCCCTAAACTTAACGTTGTCCAATTAGGGTTTCTAACCAATCTTGTGCATCCAATAGGTGTGTTTGTGTCATTGGATGAACAATTAGGTCATTTTCGTTCTCCCTAGGATAATTCTTGTCCAATTAGGGTTTTTAACCAATCTTGTGCATCCAATAGGTGTTTTGTGTCATTGGATGAACATTTAGGTCATTTTCGTCCTCCCTACACTTAATCTTGTCCAATTAGGGTTTTTAACCAATCTTGTGCATCCAATAGGTGTTTTGTGTCATTGGATGAATATTTAGGTCATTTTCGTCATCCCTACACTTAATCTTGTCGAATTAGGGTTTTTAACCAATCTTGTGCATCCAATAGGTGTTTTGTATCATTGGACGAATATTTACGTCATTTTCGTCCTCCCTAAACTTAACCTTGTCCAATTAGGGTTTCTAACCAATCTTGTGCATCCAATAGGTGTGTTTGTGTCATTGGATGAACAATTAGGTCATTTTCGTTCTCCCTAGGATAATTCTTGTCCAATTAGGGTTTTTAACCAATCTTGTGCATCCAATAGGTGTTTTGTGTCATTGGATGAACATTTAGGTCATTTTCGTCCTCCCTACACTTAATCTTGTCCAATTAGGGTTTTTAACCAATCTTGTGCATCCAATAGGTGTTTTGTGTCATTGGATGAATATTTAGGTCATTTTCGTCATCCCTACCCTTAATCTTGTCTAATTAGGGTTTTTAACCAATCTTGTGCATCCAATAAGTGTTTTGTGCCATTGGATGAACATTTAGGTCATTTTCGTCCTCCCTACACTTTATCTTGTCCAATTTGGGTTTTTAACCAATCTTGTGCATCCAATAGGTGTTTTGTGTCATTGGATGAATATTTAGGTCATTTTCGTCATCCCTACACTTAATCTTGTCTAATTAGGGTTTTTAACCAATCTTGTGCATCCAATACGTGTTTTGTGTCATTGGATGAACATTTAGGTCATTTTCGTCCTCCCTACACTTTATCTTGTCCAATTAGGGTTTTTAACCAATCTTGTGCATCCAATAGGTGTTTTGTGTCATTGGATGAATATTTAGGTCATTTTCGTCATCCCTACACTTAATCTTGTCCAATTAGGGTTTTTAACCAATCTTGTGCATCCAATAGGTGTTTTGTGTCATTGGATGACCATTTAGGTCATTTTCGTCCTCCTTAGGCTAATTCTTATCCAATTAGGGTTTTTAACCAATCTTGTGCATCCAATAACTGTTTTGTGTCATTGGATAAACATTTAGGTCATTTTCGTCCTCCCTACACTTAATCTTGTCCAATTAGGGTTTCTAACCAATCTTGTGCATCCAATAGGTGTGTTTGTGTCATTGGATGAACAATTAGGTCATTTTCGTCCTCCCTACATTTTATCTTGTCCAATTAGGGTTTCGAACAATTCTTCTGCATCCAATTGGTGTTTTTGTGTCATTGGATGAACAATTAGGTCATTTTCGTCCTCCCTATGATAATTCTTGTCCAATTAGGGTTTTTAACCAATCTTGTGCATCCAATAGGTGTTTTGTGTCATTCGATGAACATTTAGGTCATTTTCGTCCTCCCTAGGCTAATTCTTATCCAATTAGGGTTTTTAACCAATCTTGTGCATCCAATAGGTGTGTTTGTGTCATTGGATGAACAATTAGGTCATTTTCGTCTTCCCTAGGCTAATTCTTGTCGAATTAGGGTTTTTAACCAATCTTGTGCATCCAATAGGTGTTTTGTATCATTGGACGAATATTTACGTCATTTTCGTCCTCCCTAAACTTAACCTTGTCCAATTAGGGTTTCTAACCAATCTTGTGCATCCAATAGGTGTTTTGTGTCATTGGATGAACATTTAGGTCATTTTCGTCCTCCCTACACTTAATCTTGTCCAATTAGGGTTTTTAACCAATCTTGTGCATCCAATAGGTGTTTTGTATCATTGGACGAATATTTAGGTCATTTTCGTCATCCCTACACTTAATCTTGTCTAATTAGGGTTTTTAACCAATCTTGTGCATCCAATAGGTGTTTTGTGTCATTGGATGAACATTTAGGTCATTTTCGTCCTCCCTACACTTTATCTTGTCCAATTAGGGTTTCTAACCAATCTTGTGCATCCAATAGGAGTTTTGTGTCGTTGGATTAACACTTAGGTCTTTTTCGTCCTTCCTAGGCTAATTCTTATCCAATTAGGGTTTTTAACCAATCTTGTGCATCCAATAGTTGTGTTTGTGTCGTTGGATGAACATTTAGGTCATTTCCGTCCTCCCAACACTTAATCTTGTCCAATTAGGTTTTTTAACCAATTTTGTGCGTCCAATAGGTGTTTTGTGTCATTGGATGAATATTTAGGTCATTTTCGTCCTCCCTACACTTAATCTTGTCCAATTAGGGTTTTTAACCAATCTTGTGCATCCAATAGGTATTTTGTGTCATTGGATGAACATTTAGGTCATTTTCGTCCTCCCTACACTTTATCTTATCCAATTAGGGTTTCTAACCAATCTTGTGCATCCAATTGGTGTTTTTGTGTCATTGGATGAACATTTAGGTCATTTTCGTCCTCCCTAGGATAATTCTTGTCCAATTAGGGTTTCTAACAATTCTTGTGCATCCAATTGGTGTTTTTGTGTCATTGGATGAACAATTAGGTCATTTTCGTCCTCCCTATGATAATTCTTGTCCAATTAGGGTTTTTAACCAATCTTGTGCATCCAATAGGTATTTTGTGTCATTGGATGAACATTTAGGTCATTTTCGTCCTCCCTACACTTAATCTTGTCCAATTAGGGTTTTTAACCAATCTTGTGCATCCAATAGGTGTTTTGTGTCATTGGATGAATATTTAGGTCATTTTCATCATCCCTACACTTAACCTTGTCTAATTAGGGTTTTTAACCAATCTTGTGTATCCAATTGGTGTTTTAGTGTAATTGGATGAACAATTAGATCATTTTCGTCCTCCCTAGGATAATTCTTGTCCAATTAGGGTTTTTAACCAATCTTGTGCATCCAATAGGTGTTTTGTGTCATTGGATGAACATTTAGGTCATTTTCGTCCTCCCTACACTTAATCTTGTCCAATTAGGGTTTTTAACCAATCTTGTGCATCCAATAGGTGTTTTGTGTCATTGAATGAACATTTAGGTCATTTTCGTCCTCCCTAGGCTAATTCTTGTCCAATTAGGGTTTTTAACCAATCTTGTGCATCCAATAGGTGTTTTGTGTCATTGGATGAATATTTAGGTCATTTTCGTCCTCCCTACACTTTATCTTGTCCAATTAGGGTTTCTAACCAATCTTGTGCATCCAATAGGAGTTTTGTGTCATTGGATTAACACTTAGGTCTTTTACGTCCTCCCTAGGCTAATTCTTATCCAATTAGGCTGTTTAACCAATCTTGTGCATCCAATAGTTGTGTTTGTGTCGTTGGATGAACATTTAGGTCATTTCCGTCCTCCCAACACTTAATCTTGTCCAATTAGGTTTTTTAACCAATCTTGTGCATCCAATAGGTGTTTTGTGTCATTGGATGAATATTTAGGTCATTTTCGTCCTCCCTACACTTAATCTTGTCCGATTAGGGTTTTTGACCAATCTTGTGCATCCAATAGGTGTTTTGTGTCATTGGATGAACATTTAGGTCATTTTCGTCCTCGCTACACTTTATCTTATCCAATTAGGGTTTCTAACCAATCTTGTGCATCCAATTGGTGATTTTGTGTCATTGGATGAACAATTAGGGCATTTTCGTCCTCCCTAGGATAATTCTTGTCCAATTAGGATTTTTAACCAATCTTGTGTATCCAATAGGTGTTTTGTGTCATTGGATGAACATTTAGGTCATTTTCGTCCTCCCGACACTTAATCTTGTCCAATTAGGGTTTTTAACCAATCTTGTGCATCCAATAGGTGTTTTGTGTCATTGGATGAATATTTAGGTCATTTTCGTCCTCCCTACACTTTATCTTGTCCAATTAGGGTTTCTAACCAATCTTGTACATCCAATAGGAGTTTTGTGTCATTGGATTAACACTTAGGTCTTTTTCGTCCTCCCTAGGCTAATTCATATCCAATTAGGGTTTTTAACCAATCTTGTGCATCCAATAGTTGTGTTTGTGTCGTTGGATGAACATTTAAGTCATTTCCGTCCTCCCAACACTTAATCTTGTCCAATTAGGTTTTTTAACCAATCTTGTGCATCCAATAGGTGTTTTTTGTCATTGGATGAATATTTAGGTCATTTTCGTCCTCCCTACACTTAATCTTGTCCAATTAGGGTTTTTGACCAATCTTGTGCATCCAATAGGTGTTTTGTGTCATTGGATGAACATTTAGGTCATTTTCGTCCTCCCTACACTTAATCTTGTCCAATTAGGGTTTCTAACCAATCTTGTGCATCCAATAGGAGTTTTGTGTCATTGGATTGACACTTAGGTCTTTTTCGTCCTCCCTAGGCTAATTCTTATCCAATTCGGGTTTTTAACCAATCTTGTGCATCCAATAGTTGTGTTTGTGTCGTTGGATGAACATTTAGGTCATTTCCGTCCTCCCAACACTTAATCTTGTCCAATTAGGTTTTTTAACCAATCTTGTGCATCCAATAGGTGTTTTGTGTCATTGGATGAATATTTAGGTCATTTTCGTCATCCCTACACTTAATCTTGTCTAATTAGGGTTTTTAACCAATCTTGTGCATCCAATAGGTGTTTTGTGTCATCGGATGAACATTTAGGTCATTTTCGTCCTCCCTACACTTTATCTTGTCCAATTAGGGTTTCTAATCAATCTTGTGCATCCAATAGCAGTTTTGTGTCGTTGGATTAACACATAGGTCTTTTTCGTCCTTCCTAGGCTAATTCTTATCCAATTAGGGTTTTTAACCAATCTTGTGCATCCAATAGTTGTGTTTGTGTCGTTGGATGAACATTTAGGTCATTTCTGTCCTCCCTATGATAATTCTTGTCCAATTAGGGTTTTTAACCAATCTTGTGCATCCAATAAGTGTTTTGTGTCATTGGACCAACATTTAGGTCATTTTCGTCCTCCCTACACTTTATCTTGTCCAATTAGGGTTTCTAACCAATCTAGTGCATCCAATAGGAGTTTTGTGTCATTGGATTAACACTTAGGACTTTTTCGTCCTCCGTAGGCTAATTCTTATCCAATTAGGGTTTTTAACCAATCTTGTGCATCCAATAGTTGTATTTGTGTCGTTGGATGAACATTTAGGTCAATTTCGTCCTCCTTAGGCTAATTCTTATCCAATTAGGATATTTAACCAATCTTGTGCATCCAATAGGTGTTTTGTGTCATTGGATGAACATTTAGGTCATTTTCGTCCTCCCTACACTTAATCTTGTCCAATTAGGGTTTTTAACCAATCTTGTGCATCCAATAGGTGTTTTGTGTCGTTGGATGAATATTTAGGTCATTTTCATCATCCCTACACTTAATCTTGTCTAATTAGGGTTTTTAACCAATCTTGTGCATCCAATAGGTGTTTTGTGTCATTGGATGAACATTTAGGTCATTTTCGTCCTCCCTACAGTTTATCTTGTCCAATTAGGGTTTCTAACCAATCTTGTGCATCCAATAGGAGTTTTGTGTCGTTGGATTAACACTTAGGTCTTTTTCGTCCTTCCTAGGCTAATTCTTATCCAATTAGGGTTTTTAACCAATCTTGTGCATCCAATAGTTGTGTTTGTGTCGTTGGATGAACATTTAGGTCATTTCCGTCCTCCCAACACTTAATCTTGTCCAATTAGGTTTTTTAACCAATCTTGTGCATCCAATAGGTGTTTTGTGTCATTGGATGAATATTTAGGTCATTTTCGTCCTCCCTACACTTAATCTTGTCCAATTAGGGTTTTTGACCAATCTTATGCATCCAATAGGTGTTTTGTGTCATTGGATGAACATTTAGGTCATTTTCGTCGTCCCTACACTTAATCTTGTCCAATTTGGGTTTTTAACCAATCTTGTGCATCCAATAGGTGTTTTGGATCATTGGATGAAAATGTAGGTCATTTTCGTCCTCCCTACATTTTATCTTGTCCAATTAGGGTTTCTAACCAATCTTGTTCATCCAGTTGGTGTTTTTGTGTCATTGGATGAGCAATTAGGTCATTTTCGTCCTCCCTAGGATAATTCTTGTCCAATTAGGGTTTTTCACCAATCTTGTGCATCCAATAGTTGTGTTTGTGTCGTTGGATGAACATTTAGGTCATTTCCGTCCTCCCAACACTTAATCTTGTCCAATTAGGTTTTTTAACCAATCTTGTGTGTCCAATAGGTGTTTTGTGTCATTGGATGAATATTTAGGTCATTTTCGGCTTCCCTACACTTAATCTTGTCCAGTTAGGGTTTTTAACCAATCTTGTGCATCCAATAGGTGTTTTGTGTCATTGGATGAATATTTAGGTCATTTTCGTCCTCCCTTCACTTAATCTTGTCCAAGTTGGGTTTTTAACCAATCTTGTGCATCCAATAGGTGTTTTGTGTCATTGGATGAATATTTAGGTCATTTTCGTCCTCCCTACACTTAATCTTGTCCAATTAGGGTTTTTGCCCAATCTTGTGCATCCAATAGGTGTTTTGTGTCATTGGATGAACATTTAGGTCATTTTCGTCGTCCCTACACTTAATCTTGTCCAATTTGGGTTTTTAACCAATCTTGTGCATCCAATAGGTGTTTTGGATCATTGGATGAACATTTAGGTCATTTTCGTCCTCCCTACATTTTATCTTGTCCAATTAGGGTTTCTAACCAATCTTGTTCATCCAGTTGGTGTTTTTGTGTCATTGGATGAGCAATTAGGTCATTTTCGTCCTCCCTAGGATAATTCTTGTCCAATTAGGGTTTTTCACCAATCTTGTGCATCCAATAGTTGTGTTTGTGTCGTTGGATGAACATTTAGGTCATTTCCGTCCTCCCAACACTTAATCTTGTCCAATTAGGTTTTTTAACCAATCTTGTGTGTCCAATAGGTGTTTTGTGTCATTGGATGAATATTTAGGTCATTTTCGTCCTCCCTACACTTAATCTTGTCCAGTTAGGGTTTTTAACCAATCTTGTGCATCCAATAGGAGTTTTGTGTCATTGGATGAACATTTAGGTCATTTTCGTCCTCCCTACATTTTATCTTGTCCAATTAGGGTTTCTAACCAATCTTGTTCATCCAGTTGGTGTTTTTGTGTCATTGGATGAGCAATTAGGTCATTTTCGTCCTCCCTAGAATAATCCTTGTCCAATTAGGGTTTTTAACCAATCTTGTGCATCCAATAGTTGTGTTTGTGTCGTTGGATGAACATTTAGGTCATTTCCGTCCTCCCAACACTTAATCTTGTCCAATTAGGGTTTTTAACCAATCTTGTGCATCCAATAGGTGTTTTGTGTCATTGGATGAACATTTAGGTCATTTTCGTCCTCCCTACACTTAATCTTGTCCAATTAGGGTTTTTAACCAATCTTGTGCATCCAATAGGTGTTTTGTATCATTGAACGAATATTTACGTCATTTTCTTTCTCCCTAAACTTAACCTTGTCCAATTAGGGTTTCTAACCAATCTTGTGCATCCAATAGGTGTGTTTGTGTCATTGGATGAACAATTAGGTCATTTTCGTCCTCCCTAGGTTAATTCTTGTCCAATTAGGGTTTTTAACCAATCTTGTGCATCCAATAGGTGTTTTGTGTCATTGGAGGAACATTTAGGTCATTTTCGTCCTCCCTACACTTAATCTTGTCCAATTAGGGTTTTTAACCAAACTTGTGCATCCAGTAGGTGTTTTGTGTCATTGGATGAATATTTAGGTCATTTTCGTCATCCCTACACTTAAATCTTGTCTAATTAGGGTTTTTAACCAATCTTGTGTATCCAATTGGTGTTTTTCTGTAATTGGATGAACAATTAGATCATTTTCGTCCTCCCTAGGATAATTCTTGTCCAATTAGGGTTTTTAACCAATCTTGTGCATCCAATAGGTGTTTTGTATCATTGGACGAATATTTACGTCATTTTCGTCCTCCCTAAACTTAACCTTGTCCAATTAGGGTTTCTAACCAATCTTGTGCATCCAATAGGTGTGTTTGTGTCATTGGATGAACAATTAGGTCATTTTCGTCCTCCCTAGGATAATTCTTGTCCAATTAGGGTTTTTAACCAATCTTGTGCATCCAATAGGTGTTTTGTGTCATTGGATGAACATTTAGGTCATTTTCGTCCTCCCTACACTTAATCTTGTCCAATTAGGGTTTTTAACCAATCTTGTGCATCCAATAGGGGTTTTGTGTCATTGGATGAATATTTAGGTCATTTTCATCATCCCTACACTTAACCTTGTCTAATTAGGGTTTTTAACCAATCTTGTGTATCCAATTGGTGTTTTAGTGTAATTGGATGAACAATTAGATCATTTTCGTCCTCCCTAGGATAATTCTTGTCCAATTAGGGTTTTTAACCAATCTTGTGCATCCAATAGGTGTTTTGTGTCATTGGATGAACATTTAGGTCATTTTCGTCCTCCCTACACTTAATCTTGTCCAATTAGGGTTTTTAACCAATCTTGTGCATCCAATAGTTGTGTTTGTGTCGTTGGATGAACATTTAGGTCATTTCCGTCCTCCCAACACTTAATCTTGTCCAATTAGGTTTTTTAACCAATCTTGTGCATCCAATAGGTGTTTTGTGTCATTGGATGAATATTTAGGTCATTTTCGTCCTCCCTACACTTAATCTTGTCCAATTAGGGTTTTTGACCAATCTTGTGCATCCAATAGGTGTTTTGTGTCATTGGATGAACATTTAGGTCATTTTCGTCCTCCCTACACTTAATCTTGTCCAATTTGGGTTTTTAACCAATCTTGTGCATCCAATAGGTGTTTTGGATCATTGGATGAACATTTAGGTCATTTTCGTCCTCCCTACATTTTATCTTGTCCAATTAGGGTTTCTAACCAATCTTGTTCATCCAGTTGGTGTTTTTGTGTCATTGGATGAGCAATTAGGTCATTTTCGTCCTCCCTAGGATAATTCTTGTCCAATTAGGGTTTTTAACCAATCTTGTGCATCCAATAGTTGTGTTTGTGTCGTTGGATGAACATTTAGGTCATTTCCGTCCTCCCAACACTTAATCTTGTCCAATTAGGTTTTTTAACCATCTTGTGTGTCCAATAGGTGTTTTGTGTCATTGGATGAATATTTAGGTCATTTTCGTCCTCCCTACACTTAATCTTGTCCAGTTAGGGTTTTTAACCAATCTTGTGCATCCAATAGGTGTTTTGTGTCGTTGGATGAATATTTAAGTCATTTTCGTCCTCCCTACACTTTATCTTATCCAATTAGGGTTTCTAACCAATCTTGTGCATCCAATTGGTGTTTTTGTGTCATTGGATGAACATTTAGGTCATTTTCGTCCTCCCTAGGATAATTCTTGTCCAATTAGGGTTTCTAACAATTCTTGTGCATCCAATTGGTGTTTTTGTGTCATTGGATGAACTATTAGGTCATTTTCGTCCTCCCTATGATAATTCTTGTCCAATTAGGGTTTTTAACCAATCTTGTGCATCCAATAGTTGTTTTGTGTCATTGGATGAACATTTAGGTCATTTTCGTCCTCCCTACACTTAATCTTGTCCAATTAGGGTTTTTAACCAATCTTGTGCATCCAATAGGTGTTTTGTGTCATTGGATGAATATTTAGGTCACTTTCGTCATCCCTACACTTAATCTTGTCTAATTAGGGTTTTTAACCAATCTTGTGCATCCAATAGGTGTTTTGTGTCATTGGATGAACATTTAGGTCATTTTCGTCCTCCCTACACTTTATCTTGTCCAATTAGGGTTTCTAATCAATCTTGTGCATCCAATAGGAGTTTTGTGTCGTTGGATTAACACTTAGGTCTTTTTCGTCCTTCCTAGGCTAATTCTTATCCAATAAGTGTTTTTAACCAATCTTGTGCATCCAATAGTTGTGTTTGTGTCGTTGGATGAACATTTAGGTCATTTCCGTCCTCCCTATGATAATTCTTGTCCAATTAGGGTTTTTAACCAATCTTGTGCATCCAATAAGTGTTTTGTGTCATTGGACGAACATT